>BJBW01003663.1:0-86162 GCA_004320125.1 Scolopax mira
GGCCTGTATCAAGAACAGTGTGGTGAGTAGGACCCAAGAGGTGATCATCCCCCTGTACTGAGTACTGGTGAGACCCCACCTTGAGTGTTGTGGCCAGTTTTGGGCCTCCTACCATAAGAAAGACATTGAGGTGCTGGAGCAGGTCCAGAGAAGAGCAACAAAGCTGGTGAGGAGTCTGGAGCACAAGCCTTATGAGGAGAGGCTGAGGGAGCTGGAGTTGTTCAGTCTGGAGAAGAGGAGACTGAGGGGAGACCTTATTGCTCTCTACAACTCCCTGAAGAGAGGGTATAGAGAGGTGGGGGTTGGTCTCTTCTCCCAAGTCACAGATGATAGAACAAGGGGTAATTGCTTCAAGTTGTACCAAGGGAGGTTCAGGTTAGATATTACGAAATATGTCTTTACTGAAAGGGTTATCAGCCATTGGAATGGACTGCCCAGGGAGGTGATCGAGGCACCATCAATACTTCCATCTCTGGAAGTATTCAAGAGATGATTTGACATGGTGCTCAGGGATATGGATTAGTAGTGGATTGGTGTTGTTTTGGGAGTGGTGTGGGGTTTGTGTGGGTGTGGGGTTTTTTTTGTTGTTGTTGTTGTTTTTTTCAATTGGTTGGACTAGATGAACTTAAAAGGTCCCTTCCAACCTAGGTGTTTCTGTGATTCTGTGAGGGTGGGAGGTAAATTAATACAAGCAGTACCCTCACTGACAGGGGGTGCCCTCACTGACCCCATGTGGGATCCCATCATGGCAAGCACACCCAGGGACCAGTGACAGGGTCTGTCAACAGTCCTGGACATTGTGAGGGGATGTCAAGGATTCAGCTAGTAGACCCCATCAGGAGCAAAGGAGAAAGAGCTGGGCCCAGGGCTGGAGGCAAATCACACTGTATGGCTGAGGGATCTCTACAGGAGATGAGCTAAGAATAGTGCAGGTCTGAGGTCTACCAAGAAAGAAGCGATGGAGGCCAGGAGTAAGCAGGGGTCTCCTGGGAGCCTGGTCAGGAAAATTAAGGCCTAGTAGTACCCTCGGGTTCCTTTGTAACTTGTAGCAAAAAGTAGTCATAAAACTACAGGATTGTTTTTCCTGGTATCTGGGAAGAACAGACCCACTGCTGATGTTGTGTAAACCAAACCAAGAAGAACTATCACATTTGTTCGACACCGCACCATTCCTAAATCATTGCACTCAAATAAATTCAGCAGCATATATTATTTATGCCTATGATTAGAAAAGTATCACATTTACATATTTTTCAAACACCAAAGGGAGTTCGCAAAGATTATGGAAACAACAAAAAAAAACCTTTTCCACAGGTCTTAAAGGAACTTGGAGCACACAGAAAATTTTAATCTGAATAGAATACTTTGCCCAGGTGACAGATGCCTTCACTGACATAAATCTGTTTGAAACATTCAGGGAGATGCACAGGTGAAGTAAAAAAGCAATTGTAGTCAGTACAGCCACTTTAATCTAGATTAGTCCACCCACAGACTATAGTTACACTGATCTATTTACAGCTGAGCTTATGACCATAAATTGTAGGTGAACAAAATTTAAGTGGAACCAAAGAGATCAAAGACTTTTCTTATAAGATGTCGGCAAAAGCCAAAGGGAAGACAGGTTTTCTGAAAAGCTGAGCACTTTTTAAGCAAAGACAGGCTGTTGAGCTCTATGAAATGGAAGAAATTGCAGTGTTATGTGAAGGAAATAGGACATGTCATCAGGCAAAAAGTCACTTGCTATTGAAAGGAAGGAAAAAAAAAATCTGGTCAGAACAATAGAAGAAATTACCATAATGCATCTAAATGCATTCTACAAAGAGCTGTATTCATCTGTTGAGGGCACCAGCTCTCTACAGTTCTGGTGCTTGGTGTCACCAGTTCTCAAGTTCATCCTTGCAGCTGTGACTTGTCATCCTAATTTGAGAGTTTCAAAATATGTTGTGAATGGTGAAGGCTCAGTAAGTATCATGCTCTGTGCCGTACCTTGATTCACTGCTTTCTGAGGAGACACATATCCTTTATATGCCATATCCTTTAAACAACTAAATGAGATTTAAAGAGCAGAAGTAATTGAGCCTGTCGCAGTAAAGTGCAGAATTAGGTTTAGGATTGTAAAATTGGCAGCTAGGTTAGAAACAGAGAAAAGAAGCATTTCTACCAGAAACTTATCTCTGTCCTTGGTTGTTACCTCACCAACCTATTCCCATAAATTCCAAAATTCACCCTTCTCCATGACTACTTTGTAATGCTGATTTATGTTTTTTTCTGAGAGATTAGTGCTGAGAATCTGTTTCATGAAGCCACGGCCTGTTCCCTGACATGTCTTACAATGCAGAAACCATTGCTAATCTAGCAGTGTGTTTGCGTAAGTTACTAATTTTTTGGGGGAATATATGGAATCTAGTAACAGCTGAGATTTGCTTTCTTTCTTGTCTCTTACATTTAACTTTAGGAAATATCAAACAGTTTAATTCAGTAGGGAGGAGAATAATAAATTATACATTATCAAAGAGACTACTCCTTCAGCGAACCTTAAAGTAATACAGACAGTTCCTATACCTATAGAAAAGCTGTTTTGTCTAAGTATCTCCAGACAGGGTTACATAGCTTGTGCAATTACAGCTTGTGGATTATTCTGTAACTGATCACACAGCTACTCTTAATACGAATTTTGTGATTTTCTGAAAGTTCTGAGTGTTTGGGTTTTTTTTAGACCAGAGAGTATAATGGTTCTCAAGAAGCCAGCTGGTGATCTAATCAGATAAAATTAATTCTTATTTAAGATATAAATGTGAATTGGGCTCCCATGGTGGAATTTATGAATGTAACACACATGATGTAAAATGCAGTCATTATATTCATGACTAAGTCATGTTTAATATATCAACCAGGATAAAGAAGGACAGAAATGGCGAAAGTAGTACAAAATATATTACAGATAACAATGTACTAGTAAAACAATGGAGGACATAGAGAGACATATTTTGGTCATTTTTATCAGAAGAAAGGATGGTAACAATAACAGTCCACAAAACTGCCATCTGATAGAACAATTAAGATAATAATAGAAAAGATAAGCTAACAATCGGGATGGGGCGGGGGGAAATGGGGGATTCCAATCACTTAAATACAGGCTACCACAAGATTTTGTACTGTAGTTTAACTAAACTTACTTACATTATGACATTCTTTTGAACAAATTGAGCCTGATGTGCTACTTAGGCAAAACATCCTCAATTGAGGAACAATAAAATAATTGATATATTATTACATTTGAAAACATAACCGGTAACAAACAGGACTGATAACTATATCCATGTCTCCATCCCCGCAAAGAAATCCAAATGAACTATACAGCTCATCATGATTAAAAGGCTTCTGTTTAAGCCAAGACTAGAAATTATTTAATCAAAAGCACAATATGAAACTACTAAAGTGTATTTATCAACAATTTACAGTAAAAATGGAAGAGCACAGGAAGTTGAGTTCTGATATGATATTCCTGGTAACAATGTGTGTATGTTGTCATAAAATATGACATAAATTGTCAGATGAGAGACAGATGGGAAAGTCTTAGAGTGTTCTGGTCATTCAAAATGACCTAGATATGTTAGTAAAATTATTTGAAAAATATTGAAATTCAGTGGAGACACATGCAAGCTATTGTACTTTGGGAAGCATAATCAGATTTAGAATTGTAAGATGGAAACAATAAGCTTGATAGAATTTCTGTAGGACAGTATGAGGAGTTCATTAAGGACCAAAATCTTAACACAAACCAATGATTCTGTGCAGATATGGAAAACATCCCACGATATTAAGAAACATAACAGAGAATATCATCTGACTTCTGTCTTTTTCAGTTTTATATTGCCTTTTTAGATGAAAATATGAAAGCAGAATGGAAAAGGAATATTTTCCTTTGTGATTTCAAGGATCACATTTCAAAGGTGAAATGTATCTAATTAAAATTCCACTAAGCCAAAGAATGGACTTTAGCACCAATTTTGGTAAGAGAAAGCAAGCAGTTGAGTACAATGTCGGTGTACAGGCGTGGACAAAAATATCAATGTGGTCATAAATGAAGTCAGGGAACAAATGTGAGGTGTGACCTAGTTAGCAAGAGCGTACTGAAAGCAAAGGAAAGGGGCTCTAAATATTGATGTTGTTAATGAACTGGATTTTCATACCTGCATCAGGCTAGGTAACTCCCATATTCCTGTTCTACATAGTAGAACTGTTCTACATAGTACATAACCACAAAGAACATCTGAATTACTTACTGTGATCAAAAGATACCTGAGCTTGTTTTATTTGTCTCCCCCCCTGCCTACTTTTCCCTTCCTATTTGTCTTTCTGGGTTTTTTGGTCTTTTTTTTTTTAAAAAAAAAAAACAAGATAAGTTCGCTTTAGCATTATTGACATGTAAAAAATGTCAGTGTGTGAAGGAAAAAACCATGGGGGAGTCATATACTATGGAGCACTTTCTCTTATTGCCAACTTTTATGTAGGACATAGCATTGAAATAAAAATGTAACAGCTCTCCTGTCGAAGCTCACACTAGTAACCATAGCCTGTTACAGAAGGCAAGCAGCCATCAGAAAAATATCTACGTCTTTATGGGTAAAGGGTTGAAAGCACAAAGACTACTTTTCATGGCAGGCTTTTTTCTGTTGGTCGATGCTTTTCCTGCCCATGAAAGGATAAATCAATATTCTTGGTTAAAAACACTTTGGAAAGTCAACCCAGCGTTTTAAGGCAGTTACCTATACCTAAATTTGTGTCTTGTCTTCCAACTAAGAACCTCAATTTTCAATGTTCAATGCAACACAACTGACAGTACAGAACCAAAGAATTTGTCAAATGGGTATTATGAGAAATGATGCATAAATTTTATGCATAATATCATTGTGCTTCTGGCCCAATAGGTGGAAGTTGTGTTTCTGGGTCATAGCTTTTACTACGCATGATAGTTGTTTTCTCAACTGTCTCTGAAAAATTATACCATTTCCTTAGAGGTAGTTTTTTGGTTATCATCATTAAAAAATGATTAATCCTTGGAAGTCAGAAGTTTCCTTAAAGTATCAAAAATATAGATATTATTTCATATGGATTTTGTGATTAAAAATTAAGTGCATTTATGATATTTTTCAAGCTTCTTTCTATAGCTGCAACACCACTTTGCCTTTCAGCCCATGCCTATGCCCCTTTCCTTCCTGCAGAACCTCTCACAAAATCCCATAGGTCTTGGAGCTCAGGATATAAAGCATCAGTTGCTCTGAGACTCAGTCATTGTAGTTGACATCACCAATCTCTCACCAGATGTTAATGTAGTCACACCATCTCCTTGAATGCTACAGACGTGGGGCAGAGTGGCTGGAGAGCTGTCCAGGAGAAAAGGACATAGTGGTATTGATTAACAGTTGGCTGATTATGAGCTAGCAGTGTGCTGAGGTGACCAAGAAGGACAACAGTATCCTGTCCTGCATCACAAATAGTGTGGCCAGCAGCAGGACTAGGCATGTGATTGTTCCTCTGTACTTATGAGGTGCCACTTTGAGTGCTGTGTCCAAAAAGATATTGAAGTGCTGGAGTGAGTTGAAGCCAGTGAGGGGTCTAGAGCACAAGTCTTGTGAGGAGCAGCTGAAGGAATTGGGGTTTCTCAGCATGGGGAAAAGGAAGCTGAGGGGACACCTTCTTGCTCTCCACAACTCCCTGAAAGGAGGGTGTAGCGAGATGAGTGTTAGTCTCCCAAGTAACAGGTGGTAGGACTTTAGGAAATGGCCTTATATCGGGTGATGGGAAAAATTTCATCTCCAAAATTGTTGTTGAGCCTTGGAACAGACTACCCCAGGGAAGCAGTGGAGTCATCATCCCTGGCAGTATTTAAAAGACATGTAGACATGGTGCTGAGGGACATGATTTAGCAGTCTTGGCTAAGCAGGACTTGGCAGTGTTAGGTTTATGGTTGGACTCGATGGTCTTAAAGTGATCATTGAGTGATTCTGTGATTCTAACAGCAACTGTAACCAGATTAAGAAGAGAAATTATATTTCCAGATGTGTACAGTTTTTTATTTTCACAATCTTCTGCACGAGTATTGTTACATAGAAATATATGGTAGTTTATTATTTGCAGTTCTATATTCTGAACTCTGGGCACAGGTATCTAAGTGCACATTTCCACTTTAGAAAATTGGAATGAAATATTTCCATGCTCCTGAGATCCTTGACATGTAATAATCAAGTGAGTCAAGATTCAAGCTGCTGTTTTCTGTTAACATGTACAGTTAGAGAAATAAAATGATCCTTGTGCGTGATTCCTATGTATAAACTCCTTGTAACTATTATTGAACCAGAAATTGGTTCTCCAATCTTCTTTTAAAATATCAATAATATTTTTCAGAGCTTAAATTAAGCAGTGATTTTATTTAAGGCCACACCTAGACATCACTTTTCTCCGAAGAATCTCTTCTTGTTGCTAAAAATGAAAGCCATTCAAACGAATGTGATTGAAACAGGGACAGGGAAAGGGAAAAAATCAATAGAATGTTTTCCAGGATACTATCTCTTCTTTTGAAAAGAGACCATTAATAACATGCTTACAGTAAAAGCAGCTGTTTTTTCAAAGTGCATTCAGGGGTGAGCTGAAAGGATGGCTCTGTCTACACAGCATCCCTGGAGAGAGAGTTTACAAAGATTTCAAAACCTGACCTCAGATTATGGACAAAAGACTTTCCCAGACATTTTAAATATTCTTATCTAATGTTAGACTGTGAAGCTGGATCTGAAATGCCTTCTAATATTTTGCTCCTTATGAAAGGCAGTGTGGGAATGAGGTATTGGTCTGAAAAGAGCTTTGCAACCAAAACACTGCAGGTTGCCTTTGTATCTCTGAGGATTGTACGTGCCATGCTAATGCAAATTGCTATAGCCCTCAATGGCGAAGGGCAGTGATGTGGGGCTTATAGTGCAGTTCCTACTGAAAGAGAAGGCTGGATTAGCCCATTCAGAAAACTATGAAATCTTGAGACAAATTCAAGTTAAGGGTCAAGATAGGACAGAATATTGGATCATCACCTAACTTGGTTTTGGTATTATTTCATGTGCTGAAAGGTATGTAATGTTTTAGAATACGTAAAAGGTGAACAATGCAGTTAATATGTAAGACAGCTTTTTTTTTTTTTTCACATGTTTTAGCATGCTTGGGTGAAATTCTGTAATCTCTTTCATTTGCTTTGTTTAAATAGCTGAAGCAGATCTATAGGTTTTCAGGAACACCATGATGAAATATAAGGCATATTTAAAACAGCAAGCATACCACATATGACCAAAGATCTGAGCTTGTGCTTATGTTGAGTTCCTAATTGTGTTACTTACTGTGCCTTTAACCGTCCTCTCTATGGAAACAATGCAGTGATTTGAAGAGCCTGTAACCTTCCTATGTATAAATGTCGTTATCTGCGTTATACCGCTAATTAATCTACCTCTGTCCAACCCCTGTAATTGTGGTTGCAGAATATGGGTAGCAGGAAAAGCTTTGGTGTCTCTGATATCAATGCCTACGGGCCAGATTAATCTCATCTCACCTCATTAAGGTCCTCAACAGCCATTGCTAAATTAATATCCTAGTTGTCCTTTGTCTCTTTTGGAGTCACTGAAGAGTGACAGGAACCCACAGAGAACAAGCTTAATTTTAGGCTGATTAAGAACAGACCAAGCTATACATTCTGTAGAGTTTTGATCAGAGATGTCTGGAGGGAATATCCAACTAAGGAGTTACAGCTGCTTCTTTCTGCATTTGACTGCTTGTTTCTACACTCACATTGCAGGAAGAAATTGATCTGGGTTAAAAATCCTCAGTCTCACAAACAACAATAACATAATAACTAAAAATTTCCTTCAGAACCAGAGGGAGAAAGCTTACTTTCCTGATCCATCTCAAATGCAGATACTGTCAATAGTTGGCTTGAATCAAAGGAGGGAAAAGGAATGTGGAAAGGACATGGCTGCTTCTGGTACTGATTTGGCCCCTACATCCCCTGCGTTGTGAAATGACAGCATAAAATGCTCAGAACATTCCAAAACATACACTATAATGGGACATATTACTCTAAAAATAGACACCATCACCCAAATAGTCAGTCAGTCCTTAATGTCTTTCTTCGTGGTCTTAGCTGTGCTGACTACAATTCCATAGACTTTGTACAGCAGTAACAATTTGTCATCTTTATAGCAATGGATTCGTGTGGGCAGTCAGGATGCAAGACTTCATTGATTATTATATCTCTGAGTTTCTATTCTAAGGAGATGCTACTCATATAATCTGCTGTGTTGATAGATGAGGAGATGGCATTATTGCAATGGGCTGTCCACAGCCTCTTTTCATCATAGTTATAGCTATGGACTAGTAGGAGCCCCTCTGGAAATGAATGTTGGAAATCATAATGGCACTTTGCATGGTACAATTTTATTTAGGGAAATGCTATTCAAGAATAAAATAAGGAGTTCCTGTAAAAAGAAATAAGCAACTAGAAACTTTAATATGATAGTTTCAATAAAGATCCTTATTGTTCTCAACAGAATTCTGGTGGCAGTTTTATATTCTAGATTTTACCTTAATTTGATTCAGTTTTATCCAAAGATTAATATGAGATGTTCATTCCAAAGAGAGATATTACTAGGGTGTTTAAAATCTCTTTTGTTATGTGTAATCAGAAGAAGCAGTTATTAATACTGAGAAATATATTACATATGTCTCCCCTCTGCTCTGATTTCTCATGGAAGTTACTCCTATCAAAAACACAGGCTTTTCGGGAATAATATTATGATTTATTTATATTTTATACTGCTAGCTTTGAGAATAAAGGGTTGTATAAAGGGTTTCTGGTGGTCAGTTTGTGCAAAAACTAGTCTCCTATTTGAACAAGCAGATGGAAAAAAAAACCTGAAAAAAATGTGATATGACACAGATGAAGGGTTAGACCACATAGCTGGGTTTTAGCCTACCCAAAACACCCACCTAACCCACTTAAAAAATAATATTTATTCTCTAAACTGCCATTCTCACTGCTTTAGTAAGGGAAGTGTCAGTATCCCTATATCACAATAGGAAACTGAGAGATGGAATTATTTACTAGTTATTTGAGGAAGATTATGAGTCTACAACATTAGACTAAAAGTTCCCTTTCTTAGCTGCTCATTAAATACCACCCACCCTGTCTGATTTTCACATGAACTTAAGTACTGAGGAATCCTGAGAATGTTGCCACCTTTTTTTAGCAAACAAATAGGATATTAATTTGACCCAGAAAAAAAAAAAGGGGGGGACAAAAAAAAGCACTGTTGACTTCTATCAGGGTTTGACTTTCATTCATGTCAGAGATTTTTCAATTTAGCTCTTAAATTACACCCACAAACCACTCAGTTGCTGTTGTAGAACGTAACTACGCATCAACCATATGGCCAAAATAGCCATTTTGTTCATGTAACGCAAGTCATGTTAAATGAGGACACACCAGAGGTCACAAGATTTCTATTCTGAGGCAAATTTTGACTATTTGGATTTTGAGCATGACAGAAAATGAGTTTTAAACATTGAAATGTCTTGAGGGAGACTGTCTAGGATTTGGGACCTCAGTGGCTTTACAAATTTGTCTGGTTGGAACCCTGGTTGAGGGGAGGTGGTTGAGGCACCATTCCTAGAGGTGTTCAAGAGACGAGTTGACATGGTGCTTGTGGATATAGATTAGTAGTGGATTGGTGTTGGTTTGGGTGTGGTATGGGGTTTGTGTGGGTATGTGGGAGTTTTTTTTGTGGTTTCTTTTTGTTTTCTTTTGTTGTTTTGTTGTGGGTTTTTTTTTTTTTTTTCATTGGTTGGAGTAGACGATCTTAAAAGGTCCCTTCCAACCTAGGTGATTCTGTGATTCTGTAGCTCAATCTCATGATTAGAAACTTGGGGGTGAAGACCCTTAGGGTAGGAGTGCATTGCCACAGATTCTTCCCACGTTGAAAAAAATTGTGTTTAAGGGTACGTCACCATTCAGCAGACCTGTTGCAGTGCAGAAAATACAGAAAGAAGAGTTTCTGGTTTTGTGGCTTTCCACCAGGAGTTTGCACATAGTCTGGCAGAAATGTTAAGTGGGATGCAGCAAAAGACTGTCAAACCCCGAATCTTTCAAACAAAGCTTGGTGTTCAATAAATCAGTGTTTTTAGCATGGCTTTGTTTAGTCAAAAAGTGTTCATTAGCTCCATTCATTTCCAACATTGAATCAGGGGAAGGGAAGATACTGACTGTAATCACAGCCTATGGTACTTAGCTGTATTCATTACCTGAGAACATTTGAACTGTGAAAATAATACCGTTTGTTTAAAACTGGAATGGTCATTCTGCAGCACAAAAAAACAAATAAGGGAGTGGGGCTGTGAACAAGGTCAGGATATGGAGTGGGAAAAACAGCTGTAGGGTCAGAATTCAAGTAAAGAAAATTTGGGAATGTTCTTTAGCAAAGGTCTGGCAGAATACATGGGGGAAAGGAGAATTGATTAACTTCAAGCATAAGAAAAAGTGTGGAGACCTGATGATGGAAATGGAGGAAGAGGTTTAGAGAAGTAGAAGAAGAAGGGGCATGAAAGAAGAAAGGGGAAAGAAGGAAAAAGAGCATAAGACAGCTCATTCTCAGAAATCTCTCTTCTTGTGAAGCATAGGCACTTCATAGCAGCTGTAATGGGTCTTCGCCAGTAACCACAAATGGATATGTGTGTCATCTATATCACATCTGAATGAAACTAAGCTACTTCAGTGACGATGTCTCCAGACAGTTTTTCTTGAATGAAAGGAGTGTGGTGTGAGTTCAACTTGTGTATTACACAAGATGTACCTCTTTCTTTATCAGTTGGATGAGTTTGGATTGTTCTAGTTGCTGCCTGCTGATTTGAATGCACCATAGTCATCTTAACATCCCTTTATCTCACCAAATTATTAAAGGAAGACAACTTCAGTACCCAGCAACCAGAGTACATGTGATAATATTCATCAAGTTAGTCTCATTTAATTACTCCAGTGCTTTTTAAAGGAGGCTCCACTTATTTCTATGCACACATGTGTTAAAAATTAAAACAATAACAACAACAACAATAACCAAAATCCTCAATGATGAAAACTTCTCCAAGTGAAAATTAATTGCAATCACAGAGTCACTGAGATTGGACAAGACCATTAAGATCATTAGGTCCAACCATTAATCCAGCACTGCCAAGTCCACCACTAAACTGTGTCCCTCAGCACCACATCTACATATCTTTGAAATACTGCCAGGTATGGAAACCGCACCACTTCTCTGGGAAGCGTATTCCAATGCTTGATAACTATTTTGGAGAAGAAATTTTTCCCAATATCCCACCTAAACCTTTCCAGGTGCAACTTGAAACCATTTCCTATCATCTTATTGTTCATTCCTTGGGAGAAGAGACCAACCCCGCTGGCTACAGCCTCCTTTCAGGGAGTTGTAGGAGAGAGAAGGTCTCCCGTCAGCCTCCTCTTCTCCAGGCTGAACAACCCTCATCCACTTCTCACAAGACTTTTGCTCCAGACCCTTCACCAGCTTCATCGCCCTTTTCTGGACATGTGCCAACACCTCAATATATTTCTTGTTGTGAGGGACACTAAACTGAACACAGTATTTGACATGGGGCCTCACCCATGTCAATCATTTCCCAGCAATCACTTCCTGAGTCCTGCTGACCACACTATTTCTGATACAGGACAGGATACTGTTGGCCTTTTTGGCTACCTGGGGCACAATGCTGTCTCACATTCCAGGTCCTTTTCCACCAGGCAACTTTCCAGCCACTCTACCTCAATGCTGTTGCGTCCATGGAGATGTGACCCAAATGCAGAACCCTGCACTTGGCTTTGTTGAATCTCATACCATGGCCCTTGGCCCATGGTATGAGCCTGACCTCATCCCTCTGTAGAGCCTTCCTATCCTCAAGCAGATGAACACTTCAGTTTGGTGTCATCTGCGAACTTACTGTGGGTACAGTTGATTACCTCATCCTCACCCTCACCTATTGATAAAGTTATTAAATAGAACCGGCCCCAGTAATCAGCACCGGGGAATACCACTTGTGACTGGGCACCAACTGGATCTAACTGCATTAACCACAACCCTCTGGGGTTGGACATTCAATCAGTTTTTTACCCAGTGAAGAGCATACCTCTCACCTGTCCAGGCCATAGCCAGTTTCCCAAGGAGACTTCTGTGGGAAACTATGTAAAAGGCTTTACAAAGCTCTAGCTAGACATCATCCACAGCCTTTCCCTCACCCATTAAGCAGGTCACCTTGTTATAGAAGGAAACAGCTTAGTCAAGCAGGACCTGACTTTCCTAAAGCAGTGCTGACTTGGCCTGATCGCCTCTTTGTCCTGTAGGTGGTGCATGATGGCATTTGAGATGATCTGCTTCATACTCTTCCTTGGCACTGAGTCAGACTGTCTGGCCTGTAGTTTCTGGGATCTTCCTTGTGGCCTTTCTTGTAGATGGGTGGCACATTCGTTAACCTCCAGGTAACTGGGACCTCTTCAGAATGGATACATAAGAAAGGCAATGCAGTAGGGTAGTCCTGTGTTTTGAAGCTCCTGTATTCCAAGGGAAAATGATGAGGGACCTACTACACCTCCTAGACATACACAGCTCGATGGGGCTGGATGGGATCTCCTCAAGGGTACTAAGGAAGCTGGCAGAGGTGCTTACCAAGCCCCTTTCCATCATATATCAGCAGTGCTTATTGATAATGTAATTTTTCTCTAGTCTCAATCCCCTTCTGAATACACTGTGGAGAATGTTACTACCAGCTGCAGATTTGTTCTCTAAAGTTTTCTTAGTTTAACATACATGTATGTAAAAGTAAATGTCTATAATCCTATGTGGGAAGATTTTTCAGGATCATACATTTAATAGCAGGAAGTGTTTTTCCTTTACCATATTTCTGTGGCTCTGATAGTAAGAACAAAAATTTTGTCTAGATGAACAGTAGCTCAGAAGGACAGAATTAAAAAAGCGTTAAGGAAAGTCTAGATTATTCCACACAGCAGAAGAAAATGAGCAACAGGTAAGAACTTCCATAACATAATTTGTTAAACAGGAAAAGCGTCCTGTAAAAATAACAAAGGCCTAATAACCTTCAGGAAAAAACATTGTTATGTTTAGATGTGTTAGGAGAAGACAGTGTGCACTGCCTTGAAATGTGAGAAAAGACTGGCCTCATTTGAGTAGATGAGATGGGTCTGTTAAATGTTCTTCAATGAGATTAACCCTTCCAAAGTGTCTCCTGAAAATTTGGAAAGATATCAGAAGAAACACTACACTGACATAGTAAAACCCACACAATAAAAATTTACCTTCTTTGTTACCACATTGCACAGTCTTTTAATAATATAAATAGTAAGGACATCAACAAATGTGAATAATTCACTATAAATTATAAATCATATTCCCTACAGCTTTGGCTTACTAGTAAGATGAATTAAAGATATAATATAAGTCAGGTTGCTTGAGGTTTTCTCTGTGTATACACCTCTTTCCAATAAGTCCCCTGGTCCTGGACTTCACATTCTACTTAATTTACTTTTGTCTGCAATTAATATGATGTTTGCATTAGAACACAATATTGTCAAATACCAGCTTTGAAGGCAGCTTGAAAAATGCACCATAACTTCATCAATGTCTCACAAGAACACCTGACACTAAAACATCTTTATTGCCTACTACAAAGTATTTTTACCTAACATGTAGTGAATTTGCATGATTAATTGTTTGCATTACTCTGCTAACAGGGGCTATGTGACATTTCCTTGTGTGTCCAAAAGCTTCATATATTTCTTCCTTAAAAAAAAAGTTATCAATCATTTAACTAGATGTTTAACTAGACTTTTAATTTTAAATCCTCAGTAAAGGGGTGCCTGTAAATTGGAGGTTGGTACCAAACATGACAATCTGCCAGCTATAGTCATGTCAGTCTTTCCATGCATGCTATTTGGTCAGCATAGTAGCATAGTGGGCTACTTTCAGGTATCTTCCTTTCTCAGAGCTGAGTTTGGAAACCTGGAGGATTTCATTTCCAGTTGGGGCAAGAATTGAAGAGTTAGAAGTTGCAAGTCTGAGTCATACAAATCTGAGTAGAAATTAAACTCATCTATCCAGCTACATGCTGTCTGAAGACATTTGGAGCTGAGTTGAGACATCTTCTATGATCAGGGGATATAAGCAAGCAAATTCAAAGGAATAAATTAAAAGAGACACATTTAAATCTAAGAATAAGTCACTCTACCTTTCTATCCATTGACTATAGATGGAGCTCACATTGAGACGGTAAAAAATAGGCATAAATTACGTACATAATAATAAACACACATAAATTTTGTAGTTCTCCAGCTACATGAAGTGGATGAGCTAAGGGCGGTGAGATGACCACTTCAGTCAAGTAAGTCCAGGCATAAGAAAAATAACTGTATTTACAACACACCAGAAGTCAAATACAAGGTTGGACACAGTTAGCTAACAACTAGAATAAATTATCAAGAGAAGGCCTTGGACAAGAACTTGGTCAGATAAAGATTACTGAGTCTGATGGGGTGACAATTTAAGGTAGGAATTATACATGGTCAGACTTAAGGCTGTAATAGTCTTTGCTGGGTGAGTCTGTTAATTATACCATTTGAAGCAAGATATCTTATGCAAATACTTATGACAACAGACTCCAAATACAGCTTCAATGACTGCTCTCTGTTTCTTTCCAATATATTCCTATTAAGAAGCTTGCTTAAAAAAAAATGCTTTTAAAAATTAAATTCAATGGCAAAATTCACTGACTGGTGAAGAAAGGTAAATTTACTAACTCATGAGGAAAAATTACTTTAAAATGGAGCTGTAATATAATAAAGGCAAAACTGCGTAAATGGTCAGAACATTTTTGAGAATTTTTTTTAATATAACCATTCAGCTCCTCATGTAACACTGAGGCAGCCTGTAAACAAATCCACTCCTAGATTGGTGTGATTCAAAAGAAAAATTTGCAACAGCTGTTGTGTGAATAGCACCCTTCTGAGATTTGAGTTCCTAAGCTGATTACAGGCGAACATCTGGAAAATTGAATTGAATCCAAATCTACTAAAAATTACTGTGTCTGTTAGTTTGTTGTGTTCACTTCAGGAAATGAGCAATTTTATCATAATTTAAGGAATTTCATTGCACGGTTGGTGGCGTATACATCGAAAGAATGAGGTAATCACTATTCCTCTGCTATGGAGAAAATAATCTTTATAAAAGGGGAAACTGTCCCATTTACATCTCCAGACATCACTGTGAGATCCTTCTCATGGAGTCAGGGAAGCCAAATGTAACCCCAGACCTCTGTTTACTGAAACAGGATCTTATTTATGTACAGAGACACAGATTCGTTTAACCTGTCAACTGAATCCTGTGTCTGAAGTCAAGATGAGCTGAAGCCTACGCAAAGTACAAAGTCACTCAAACATGAGCATGGGTGTTTTACATCATGGATGAAGGAGAAAACCAAGTAAAACAACCTTTTGACAAAATCAAAGGAGTTTGTTTTGATTTTGAGGGTTTTTTAATCTTTTAGTTTTAAAAATGTATAAATGTTCAACCCAAAAGTTCTTTTCAGGCATTGGAGAACATATACAAAATGGCCTGTTCAGGACTGCTGGATGATAGGCAAGATCACATTAGTATGGTCCTTTGCAGACATATAAATAAGAATTTGAAGCAGTGTGGTTAGGGGCAGCCTAACATGTTTGGAGCAATGGGAGGTATAGCCTCATTTAGCATGGGAGGGGAGAGAGAAAGAGAAAAGAAGGAGGGAAGGAGGGAAGGAAGGAGGGAAGGAAGGAGGGAAGGAAGAGAGAGAGAGAGAAAGTGAGAAAGAAAGAAAGAAAAATAAATAAACAAACAAATAAATAAAGAGAAAGAAAGAAAGAAAGAAAGAAAGAAAGAAAGAAAGAAAGAAAGAAAAGAAAGAAAAGAAAGAAAGCAAGCCTTTACTATTATAGCTTCAGCTTAGATGCCAGAAATAAAATGCTGGCCCCAGATCTGCATGGAGTCATTCAAACAGCTTAATAGCACAGGGAATAAATCACTATTATTATTATGAAACAGGAGACAGAGTTCTTGGGACCTGGAACTGTGCAGCTCAGCTCCAACTGCTGTTCAACATTCAGAACTACCAACTTCATTTCCTCCTAGCACATAATAAATAACACATCTACCCAACATAAAAGCATTTTCATAATAGCAGTAAAGGAACTGCAGAGGGTGTGATTATCATGAACTAATAACACTCTGCAGAAGATATGCAGCACAGATTGAAGATGACCTGAAAATGAGACTACAGTTCACATGGATGGTATTGTACCTGACCAGACATTGTCCCATTTTGATCATGCTGTCCCAAACTGCTACCACATTTTAATATTCTCTTTGCCTGCCACAGTAATTTACACAGAGGGAGTTTGTTTATCATTGTGGCTTTCCTCTTTATGTGATGGCTTCTAGTACAAGAGTTAAAATGAATGCCATGTTTTAATTCATGGTGCTGTTAGTGCTGGTTCGTGCACCAGCTCACACTGCCTGTAGTATTTTCACAGCATCACACATCTCAAGAAAACAGAAGGGAAGCTCAGCTGGTCTCATTTTACTGCTTCTAGTGATACCCTAGCTTTGCAGAGGTGATGGCTGTACCCTCTAATGGGAGAGAAGGGGTTGCCTGTTGGTTAAAATATACAACTGGCTATTGGCCAAATTGGATTTGCTCCCTACATTTGCACAGACCTATGTGACCGGTAGCTTCATGCCACACTTCTTCTTCCTGTGAAGTAGATCCTGTCTCACTGTGTTCTTTCAAGTGACTTTTTTCTTGTATGTCTTTTACAAGGGACCCCAGTACACATCTCAGCACTGATGCTTGAATACTTGTGCAGAGGGAAACCGCTCTGGGTATGTACTCTCCAGGATGCTTATTTGTGGAGGAATGTCTCACTGGAGACGCTTGCACATGCTCTGAAACAATATAAAATCAGCCTCACAGCCCCACATCTGGTATCATTGGGAGGCAATGAATGGGAACACAGAAACAATAATTTAATAAAAGTCCATCCCTCAGTTACAGCCTTACATAATATCCTCAGACAAATTTTAACAGTGTGTGAAAGTCACATGAACTACATAATCTTTTCACATCAGGAAGGAAGCCAGAAAAGTTGTATTCCTATGATTGAAGTGCTCTTTAATTGTACTCACCCCTGAAAATGACTTTATCTCCTCTATGATGGGTACTTGATGACCAGAAAATAGCTGCAGTGATCCAGAGAAGTCTATAGCAGGAGCTTTAACCTTCGTTTGAGAGCTGGTATCCTGATTCCTAGTGAATGCTTCTTGATAGCTCTGTGCAGCAAGAAAGCAACTCTAATCTTAGTGATTTCAATCTGAAATTCAACCTTTTATGGGATTTTATCAAATTTTTGGGACAGCTTCTATCATCTTGATGTTACATCTGAAACCATGCTGAGCAGAAGACAGCAGCAGTCACAGAGGAAAGACTAGCCACATCTTGATGGAAAGAAGACCCACCTTAGCTCTGATCCTCCTCATCCATGGACATCAAAAACCAGACAATAACAGTCTGTTTGTTCATAATGTTTTCAGTAGGGCTCCATTAAAAAAATCTTTCTTTTTGTTTTACTTGGCAGTTGAATTAAAAACTGTAAAAGAGGCTGGATTGATCAAAAAGAATTCTTTTTTTCCCCATTTTCTTACTAAAAGAAAGTGAAATGCAAGATCTGGCTTGCACATTGTTCCGCTTGAAATGGGAAGTTTTATTTTTGAGGGAGAAGTGGTTTAAATTGCCTCTAGTGCCTGCCAATCTAATTTTCCTGAAAGTTATGATTTGGGGCATTTTGACACAATTCACAAAATGAAAAGATTGAGTAAGCAAGAAGATTATCTCCTTATACCCAACAGTTTTGTACATCATCTCTACCTATTTTACAGTTTTGAGTTAGAGTAAGATTTAATATATATCAAAAGGGTAAAGAATTCTTAATCCCTTATGTTGATGCTATTATAGAGTGGAGAGACTATTCAAATATCCATTAAACAATAATAAGGAATTTTCTTGGAAAGTGTGAAGAGACACTAGGCAAAGTAAAATTATGGTAATGTGGGGATTTAGTTCAACCTCAAAAGTAGTATGATATAATGCAAGAAATAAATAACAAGGAAAGGAAGTGAAATTATATAATTCAGAGGCAGGTGTAAACCAATCCCAATCTTAGTACAGTAGGAACAGATTGTCAGCCCCTGAGGGAAGGAAGCAAAGGAAGCAACTGTATGCAAATAAGTATGATCATTTACGCTAATTATATTTACAATTGGTCACAGGATTTCTGTTTGCTGAGATGATTTCTCTGAGAAGGAAACCAGCAGGATCAAGGTTTACTTAATCTACTAGTCTAGGTAGATATTTATTTTTTTCCCCATAACATGGGGATGTAAGATACTGGATCAGGATAAACATTTATCAGGACATTGCCTCCAATGATAGCTACAGGAGATGCCTAGAAGTGTGTAGGGGTCCTGCCTAGGGCTGTGAAAAAGGGGCATCTTGATTCCCTGGAACAAACTTTTCCTTTCCATCTTTAAGTGGTATAGGAACTGTTGATCTGGTGACCGTAGATGAGCTACTGTGTTTAATAGCTGCTGGATCTGTGGACTTCCATGGATATAGAATCTCTTCTTTGAACTCATGTACAATTTTGACTGCTGGAATACTCTGTGTCAGAGCTTCACAGTTCAATGTGCAGCATAGAAAAAAAAAAACAAAAACACAACAAAACCAAGCAAAAATATTTTAAATTTCCTGTCTGATAATTTCCTTGTACTATGAAAACTTGATTTATTTCTCCTCTTCACTTTCTCCACACCTTTCCCGATTCCATATATCTTTTTTATATCCACCATAACCATTTATTTTCATTTTCTAGAGGTGTGTTATGCCTTTGATCATCTTTGTCACCTTCTCTCTACCTCTTGCAGTTCAACTATATCCTTTCCAAGACAGTGTGATCAGAATTGAATGTACTATTCAGAATATATGAATGAAGTACAGTTATACAAAGCTTACTTGGAAACATCACTGAATATGTATAGTTAGGGTTATTTTTCCACATGTGCATTACTATGCATTAGCAGAAATTAAATTTTCTCAGCCATTTTATTACCCAGTCAGACAGTACTGCAAGATAATCCTGTGATTCTTTGCAGGAAGTATTAGATTTGACTACCCTGGATAATTTTTAACACCTGTAAATGCTGTTCCCTTTTCAGATTACATGTGGATACCAGGAAGAGCAGCAGTCACAGTGTGGCTCATGGGGAAACCATCTGCTAATTTCCCCCAGTGCAAAAATACATTACGTGCGCCCACTACCTGCTTCTTTATCTCTTAACCATTCCTAAGATAAGAACTTTTCTGTGCCACTCAGGCCATGACAACATGCTCTTTGTAGAAGCATCTTTTAGATACACTAAGAAACGATTGTGGTGCTCTGTGGAGTGATGCATTTCTTCACTGCATAGTGAAGCCTGAGAAGAGCAGCAAGAGTCCCCAGTACTGGGAGGTCTCCACCAGTGCCTGCTGCCCACTGCTGCTCACAGCAACCCATCGTGCAGGCGTGCCCACACCTGGGATAACACTTTCTCCGCATAGTAAGCCGCCAACCCACCCCCAACAGAGATGGTGGGGCACCAGCACCCATCCTCCAAGAAGAGGTCAGCAAATAGGCAGGTGCAAGTACCTAATATTTGTGACAGAGCAGGAGACAGTTCATATCCCCCACAGTTAGGTCTGATGTTGCACTAGTCTGCTAGCACTTCAGTTGCCCCTGAAACAGGAGGGATGGTGGAAAGTCTGAGTTGGTCAGCAGTTGTCTTTTCGTCCTATAGCCTTACCACTAGTCATAAGTATATGCATAATAGCTAATGCATGGGAGATGAGATGACCTCCCTCACACAGTTATAAATGAGTGTTGAAATTGGACAGAAATTGGACTGAAAATTTTCTGAAGCTGTGCTGTTTTCTGGCTGATAAATACCAGGCTGACTGGATACTTTGACATGAAATCAGTTAAGTGACTATGAACCTCGAGCTTCAGATTTTTCAAGTCTTCAAAGTCAGAAGACACGTTTGAATGCACTTGGCAGTATGTAGAGTGCTTAATATGGTGTTAATTTTCTACCAGAGCTGCAGAACACTGTCAGTTGTCTGAAAGAGCTTTACCTGGGCTGCAGGATGTGGACACTTCAGTTGACTAAGAGCAAATCCCACTGACTAGCCCCTTGGCAAGAAGGTTTGGGAGTACAGTCAGCTCAGCCCTACTTGTCTTTCAGCACAGAATTCTCTTCCTCAGTCCCACTGTAAGCTAAACCCCAAAGCCACAATCAGTACCAGTTGTCTCATTGATACTGAAGTGACATCCAAGAAGCATGTTTCTACATCCTGGATTTCTAAATCCATGTCTGCCCACTCCATTTCTCACTTTACTTTCATAGTACTGTGCTTACATAAAAGGCACAACTACCTGAGACTGAGTCTTCCTTATTTTCATCCAGACGGGCATTGTTACTCATAAAAAGAATAACTCTTTTATTCTAACAGTCACATGCTGGTGTAAGAGCAAGGAAAACAAGGCCAACATGTACTCCTGTCTGCATTTTACTCTCCCGAAGGAAGAATGTATTAGATCTTTACCACATGATGGACATAGAAATGGCACTGTGTTGACTGAAGCTACTCCTGATTTACACCAGGGAGGAGAGCAAACAGCTGTTCACAAAGCTGGCAAAAGAGAAAAGCAAAATACAAAACAGTTGGAGTTGACAACAGCAATGCTTTGTTTCTGGTCAGCATAATCAGATAGTGACTGCTTCAGGGCTCTGTTCTCCCCTTTTGAAGAAAACACATAGTGTTCATGAGCTGCAACAGATCCCAGCAGGCTGAACAGGGCAGCAGCAGATCCTCTCATTCCTCCCTTTGGTGTCTGCTAGTCCATGAGTATTTATCTTACTCTAGGTTAATTATGTCCATATTTATACCTCTACCAGAAACTCCTCATGTTAAACATATTCTTTAAATCTCATCATGCATCTATTTTATAGTCTATTCTGGTTGCATTTGTGCAGCAAATTCTGCATATTTCTCTTTTTTACCTGCATTACCTTAAAGACCAGTTGAAAGATATCTTCTGTGCATTCTTTCAGCACAAAACATTTGCCAAACACATGTAAGGTATATACCAGGTTTATGGCATCAGGGATATTCAACCCCACAGCTAAGACAAAAATAATCAGTGAAAACATCAATGAGAAGTAAGTTTTCATTAAAATAAACAAAAAAACTGTAGACAGAAGTTGTTAATTTTGTTTGAACGTTTGCTGTGTTTAGAGAAAAAAAAGACCCCTTCTTTGTAAACTAAAAAGATCAGAGAGAGTTTTTTCCCTTTTTCCTTCTATTAAAAAAAAATAATATACCCAGTAATCTATTTTCTTAACGTCCTGCAGGACCAATAGCCAAATTATGTCTGGACATACAGGGGATGGGACAGGATTTCTCAATCTTGTAGGACTTCTCACATCACATGCCTAAGACTTTGTCCTTTATGCAGTAACAGTGAAGGAGTAGGAAACTATTGTCTGCTCACCTCTTCTCCACTGAATCCCTGGCATGTGCCCATTTACCTCCTTCTTTGAGGTATGAATAAAAAGATTGTCTTTGTTTCCTTTAGGTGGAAAATGATCACAGAATCACAGAATCATCTAGGTTGGAAGGGACCTTTTAAGATCATCTAGTCCAACCAATGAAAAAACAAAAAACCAAACCAGACTACATAAAAACACCACACCCACACACACCACACTACACCCAAAACAACATCAACCCAACACTAATCCATATCCCCGAGCACCATGTCAACTTGTCTCTTGAACACCTCCAGGGATGGTGCCTCAACCACCTCCCTGGGCAGCCCATTCCAATGCCTGACAACCCTTTCAGTAAAGAAATATTTAATAATATCTAACCTAGACCTCCCCTGGTGCAACTTGAAGCTATTACCCCTTGTCCTATCATCTGTGACTTGTAGGAAGAGACCAGCCCCCACCTCTCTGCACCCTCCTTTCAGGTAGTTGTAGAGAGCAAGAAGGTGTCCCCTCAGTCTTCTCTTTCCCAGACCGAACAACCCCAGCTCCTCATAAAACTTGTGTTCCAGGTGTAGATGCATTGTGATGTAGAAGCATTACTCAAAGGACAGAGGGTCCTTTGCCCATAGCTGAGAATAGAACAATGTTGGTTGTACTTCAAGATGTGACAAGGTTAATATATTAATTTTTCATTTTTTGGCAATTTGAGATTAATTCATGGTGAAAGTTTTAAAATCTGGCTCCTAGCTGTGTGTTTCTTCTTTGCTCCAGAATAATCTGGATAGGAAGCTTCCTGACCAAGAAAACAAAATTCAACATTGTGGTCTGTGTGTAGCACCCAGGTCTTCACATCTTTAAGATTGGCCTTAGGGCACTATCTTCAAATAAATCCATAGTAATGATGATGACTTTTAAGCCTGTGCTGGCCCATGGAAGGACTGGAACAACTGCTGTGGATATGTCATCAGCACAACTATATCGAGAGTTCTTCATAGTGTGGAAGTTTGTGGTGGGAGAATTTAACCCAGAAAGAGCCATGGAAGATGTTCTAACAAATCTAAAGAAACCATCAAACCATAGTGTGCTGCCAGCTATCGTAAGGGAAGGGAAAGGAATTGTAAAAAGAGCTTTACATTTCACTCGTGGCTGTTAGAAGCGGGAACTGTCTGTGACAGAGAAAGGATTTACTCCTTTTCTTAATTTACTTGTTAATAATTCATGAGCTATGACAGTGGCAATTAAGCCCCAGACTAGCTTTTTCTGTCCTTTAATCTTTCAGCCTGCAAAGATGAACTTTGGCTAATCTATTCCTAGAGATCTTCTGTCTAATTTTCATTTCTCTTTCCCCCTTTTGTTCATTGCAGCTCTATTTTCAATTGCATTCAATTCTTCACAGCTTCCTTTCCCAACGACATACTATTATTGCTCTTCTATTTTCCAATGTGATCCTCCTAGTGCCTTCCTGACATTACCATCCACTTAGTTGCAAGAAGCCTGTTCCTTACTCTGTCATGCTCTTAATTGGCTTTTGACCTTCCCACATTGCTCTGCCCTGCCTGTTTTTAACTTTGGTCTTCTCCACACTCTTCTACCCTCCACATTTCACATTCTCCATTTCTTTCTCCTCACATGTTGTCTTCCTTAACACATTGCCTTCCTGGAATCACTGCTCCTCAGCTTAATCAAGTGTGAATTTATTAACCCCTCTTTTGAAGGAACGGCTGTTTTTCTGACTCTGCATATGTAAATGGCATTCATTTTACCTCTCCTTTGCAAAGTCAAAAAAGGGCATCATACAGTCATGATGAGATACATTAGAAATGCAGTCTGTTTGCTGTGCTCTAAGAGATGGGCTTTGAAGACCTTATGTGATTATCATTAGTTATATCTTGGCCCACAACCAGATAATTTAGCTATATACACAATATTCTCTCCAAAGAAGATAATGAAGAACATCACTATAACATGCTAAAAGAAAGGTAATCATCAGGAATGTAAAATATCTCTGTTTCTGTGAAATTCAGAAATACTTGGCTATCTTTCACACCATTTGCCTGTTTTCCTCTGTTTTCTTTACTTATATGCAGACATGAAAGATCATTTCAACCCCACTGTGCTCTTTCTATATCTGTTTATAATCAGAAATACAAGAACTTGTGGTTCTTCTTTTTGCTGGATCACACAGGCAAGCATCTCGGGTGGTATAGACCAAGCTAGCACCAATGAGACAGAGATATATTTATTTATACCAGTTGAGAGTTAGACACCAGTCTTTTCTTTGCCAGTGGGGAAAAAATAACACAGACTTTCTCCTACTTCAAGCGAAACTGAACAATAACAGGTTCAGGAATTGCCTATTCTAATTTTCCAGGGCAGGATCTTCCTGTCTGAGTATTTATACAGCAGCTACCACTGTGGTATCTAAACCCCCTATTGATTTATTAAAGTGCACTCATAAAGCTCTCCCTATTTTTTTCCTTGCTCTGTTATTTTATGTGGTGTTATTGTGGGAAAGCGAGGTTAATGGAAGAATGTTTTACATTTTGTTCTGAAAGTGCTGAGGTTTACAGTCACTCTGATGTGTTCCAGAAGCAACTATCACAACGTGGACCAGTAGCCAAGAAACCTCTGTCTCCTGCTTTCATGAGTTTTCTTCTAGCAATTGTTCGTGTGGAGTGGAGCTCCCCTGTGTGATCTCTCCAATAACATAGATAAATCAAACTGGGATTCTTGGAAACTGAAGAGCAAATTCTTCACTTCAAGAAGTCATCGGTGTCATCTCCAATGCTGGTTTGTTTTCAACAGTTGCTTGTTCAGCAGATGGACTGTTGTGTTCTCCATTAACCAGAGGGTGTGTTTTGCTTTGGTTTGTCTCTTTTTAAGCTTGGCAGTTGCTTGCCAATCTACAGTTTGATAAAGTTACCAAAGCCAGGAGGTGTGGGTGTGGGCGAGCAGGTGTGCCACTCTTTGAAGCTGCAGCCAGCTTCAAAATGAATACTGGTTGAGGCTAAGACATGCAGGCCACTTTGGTGAGCACAGTGTTCACAAGGAATATGAGGAAGCACCTTCTCTTTAGACATAATGTGAATTATATCAGTAATCTTCAATTGAGTGGAAACACCACTGGAAAGGAAACATTGCCTCCACTTTTGTCAGCTCCGGACAGAACAAATTTTCCTTCATTTAACTTTGAAGCCAAGAGACTGAACAGCTTGAGTAAATTCCGGGAACAGTACTATTTGAATGAGGTGATCCAGAGGGAAAAGCTGCTCATGTGTATTTGTCATTCTTGTTCATGATATTTCAGGGTCTTCACAGGGAAGTTGAACAGGATAGAGCTGAAAGCAGGGGCCAAATAGAAAGGGACAAATATTTATCAAAGATATAACTAATTTGTGTACACATTCCTGTTCTCCAAAACTGCATGAGTCCTGAATGACTGGTAAATTTTCTGCCATGGTGGTGAGGATGGGGTGGAATGTTTGTGAGGAAAGAACTTCATAACTGAGCAGAGCTAATTAGTACAGCACTACAAGAGATTTCTGAACTATGTACACAGACAAGATTACACATAGATATTTTGCATTGACAGGAGCAGCAGGACTAGCCCATCCAGAACATTTGCCTGAAATATGCATACTTAATAACAAAGCAAACCAATGATATTAAAAGTCCATAAATATTTTTTGACATTTTAAAACAAATTGAACTTAAACTGGTATCTGCAAAACCCAATATGTTGTAAATTAAAACTTACATGAGAAAAAAATATTCCAGTGCTTATTTTTTTTGGAATTAATGTGTATTAACTGCAGCCAGAACTTGCTCATCACTATGCTGTGCTGATACTGGAACAGACATAAATATAATCAAACCCAGGACTCTTTTTTTCTCTCTCCTTCTTTTCCATTCTGACCAACACATTTAAATTCAGTCCATATGACTGAAGTTCAACTATTAGTTTTATATAATCTGATCTATGCTACAGAATAAATAATATAGTATCTGTTGCCAAATTAGAACAGTCTAACTGAAATAGATATGTGCATTTAGTGAAGCCAAGACATAATGTGCTTGAATCAATATTAGTACAGCAGCCAACATATGGGATTTTAAACCCAAAGTAAATTTGTATATGGGCTTTTATAATACAAATGGATATACATTTTTCCAAACCAATGTATATTCAATAAAACCCACCAGCTTCCCAAGTGTCAGCTGATACAGCAGTGGATAACATACTATCTTTCCTCCTTTCATTTTCATGTTTAATAAACATCTTATAAACTTCTTTGGTTTGATGCATTTTGTTTCTGGCAGCAACATCTTCAAAAGCAGAATTCTTCCCCGTGGTTCCAAGTCTTCTATTTCTTCAGTAGCAGTCCAATGTCATAACTTAATCTGGAAGGAAAGGCAAATTTCCGATACATACCTGTAATTATTTTGCAGTCCTTTCCATCCTTGGCATCTGTGCATTCTGAAATAAGCATGGAATTGAACCACCCAAAGGAAGAGTTTTCAGAAAAGAAACACTAAGTCAGAGCTACCTCAGCTGGTCTAAATAGAGTAACATTTTAAGCATTGATCTGTATAATCAAAAATGTCATTATTTTTTTAAAATATACTAATCCAGAAAAGTGCTTTTATCATTCACATTCTTAGCTGATGAAAAGAGAGTTCTATTAATGCATCCCTTGCAGATTCTGCTACTAGATGAAAAAACTTCAGGCTGAACTGTTTTGGTGGGGCTCACCAAACCAAGAAATCTGTAGCTGATAGTAATTTTAGAGGAAGTGAGAACTGATGTCAGTGACAATCAACTGTGTAATTGAATGGCTGTGTAGACAAATTTCTTCCCAGCTCCAGATGCTAGTGTTTAGCTTATGTTTCTGGTGAGAATAAATAGGGATCCCTCCCTGCATGAGTGTTACTGAGTCTGTACGATATGATCAGCCACTTTGAGTTTGAAGAGACCTTTTGAATTTCTGTTTCCTGGAAGTATCATATTGGGCTAAAATAAACACAGAAGACTGACCACCAAAACCTTGGGCTTCTGGTGCTGCAGGACCTTCTCTAAAATTCAGTGAAATAAAATGTGAAGACTTCAGTGACTCCAACGACTCCAGCCAGACTTGGCTCTTCCCGCAAACTTTGATGTCTGGCTTATGTCACAGCAGAGGTGACTTATGGGTAGAAGACATTCCAAGCCAGCTGAGTGTATAGATATGTAATCCAGGTGCTAAACTGTATTACACTTTTCCTTCATTTTTGAATGTTGTGGAGATTTTATTTCTAGTGTATAAAACCTGCTGATATCTCTCATGAATCCTGTTTTGCAGAAATGTGAAAGAGGATATTTAACTTTATTTTTAAAACCACAAATAAAAAGTTTGTTGTGGGTGATTTTGGTTCAGTTGCAAGAGGAGTGGCTCAGCGCCTGCTTGTAGGTAACTGCTACTTTGACAGTAAATCAATCAATACATCTGTGCAAGCTCCATCATGATTCTCTTTATCTGTGTTCTCCAAGAACATTACATATGTTATTCCACCATATGAACGTTTCCCCCCCCCCAATCATTGCTTTTATCTAAAATAGTTATGTACTTAGAATACTGAAAGTTTTAATTATAGCCATCACAAGCTTAAATTGAGTCCAGAACTGGAAACAACCTAAAGAAATACATGACTATTCTTTTAACTGTCATCTGTCCTACATAGAAAACAAGCTAGTCTCCTAGCCACCAAAAGCAGATATGTTTGAAGTGATGTTCATCTTACATAGTTAGATGTTTCCATTGTGTAAATGTCCACATTCAAACTAATTGTCTTGATTCCCATTCTAACCAATGCAGATTTAGTCAATGTAGTGATATGGCTTGAGTAACAGGGCTTTCACCAATGCAAGTGGTCTTATCATATTTTAGGATGAGATGTTCTATTGACCTGATTGATTAAGAGTTTGGATTAATTGCTTAAACATATGCCTGTAATGACCACACCATGAGACAACACCATAGTCTGGCAGATACAAATCCTATGGAAGACACAAACTGTACAGGAAAGCCAACTGGCATCCTAAATGGCACTGGATGTCCATGCTTAGGCAATTCAAATGAGTTATTAGCTAACATGTTGAAAAGGATGGCAGTGAATTAGTACCTTTCTCTTTCACAATATTATTAGACATAAGAACCTTAATTCTTTACCAAAAAAAGCAAGCTAAGTATCATACTTCTTTGGAAAAATTAGGGTGAAATCCTCACCTCATAGTAGCTTAAGGTGAAATTGGTACTGACTTTAGATCTCAGTAATTCTCTTGTTCTCAAGAAACAGCAGTTTTCTGACTGTTCTAGCTCAACAGCACTACACTGATGCTATTTGGACCAGAATGCATCATAGGAAGATCTGGCCTTGAATTAGCAATTTATGGCCGGAGGGCAGGTAGTAATAGTACAGACACACATTAAGGAAGTACATTTGTTTCTTATGAAATCAGTTAACAGTCATGAAAACCACTTGAAATTAATAGAAACTAATTGAAAGTAATGGAGAATTACCTGAAAATGTAGCACAAGTAGATGAAATTAATTGAAGATAATTGATAGTGACTGGAATTAATAAAAAATGGAAAGAAATTTGGTTTAATTGAAATTTATTGAAATTGAATTAAACTCAATAACTCAAAAACTATTAAATTTAATAGAATCTAATTGATATTAATTTTATGCGATGTTTAATAGTAACGTAACATTCTTAAAAGGGACTTTTATTAGATGTTTTATTTGTTAACTCTATTTCATATAACAGTAAGAATAAATTTTAACAGAAAAAAAATTATGCAGAGCGTAGAAACTTCTAACTCCTTTTGGAATAGTTGTGTGTATGGCATGTGATACTGATAACAAAACTTCCTGACAGGATTTAGTAAGATAAAAAAATGTCTCATGGATTTTATGTTATGGGTGAAGCTTTTATTAGAGTTTAATGAGAACATTCTACCTGTTAAGATGTTGGCTTTGATTTGATAAATAACTCCTTGACCAGATATTGAATCCAGCATCTGTCTTCTCTAGGAGCACACTGTGAGAACCTTTATTTGATGTTTTAACTATGAAGCATTTTAAGTCTTATAAGCTTCCTTGCAAATTTCCTTCTGTCATATCAGTAGTTCTTTTACTAGTTATTTCCACCTCCCTCAACCTTTGTCAGTTGAAAGAACTAAATATGTTCTCATGTAAGCTTCTTAATAGTTATATTCAGCTTAATGGTTAAATTATATTTTCTGTGGATGCCTGTTCTTGCAGTAATTTACAGGAAGCTGAGAGATAACATGAAATACTTTTTACTGAACTGGTGTTGAGATCCCATTATTTCAAGAATGTGAAAGATGAAGGTTATAAACCAGAAAAATTAGGAAGAAAATGTAAAAATAAGAAGAAATGTATTTTAATTGATTTTTTTGTCAAACTAAAAAATAACAGCTTCTGGTACATCTACAGGCTCTAGTTCTAATTAAGACCAGATGTGTAGGTGTATGTGGAAGACCAATATCTTTCAGGAAAAATAAAAAATCAACTTATGCCCCTGTAATGGCAAAAAAAAAAAAAAAAAAAGGCCATGGTTTCAGCTATCATTTTAATAGGGTTTTATTTTAGGGTATAACTATTGGTTTGTTTTTTTTCTTTTGAATAGAGAACGACTACTCAATGGAAACCTCAGGGAGGCTTAGATTTTGTAAAGTGATTATAAAATTAGGAATGCTTAACACATGCCTGCAACTACAAGTGGTGTCAAATGAAACTGGTTTTCCTACTCACATATGTTCAAACCTCTACTGTTTGCATGTATTTGTCCAATTTTCTGGAAAAATTAGGTGAACGTAACAGAACCGAATTCCTTTAATTCATGTGCCTTTTCATTATGGGACCTGCAAAACTGGCGAATTTTAAACCTAGTTTTAGAAGACAAACTAGGTGGGATTCAACTTACAAGATGGAATGCCAAAGTTTAGGAGACTGACTATAGTTTTTTATAAATGTGCTTCTGGCATCAATTCCCACTGTAGTCATTGGAAATACAACCAGTGCAATCAGTGGAGCCTACAGTTATTCACCTGACTAAATGCAAATGTCTTTTATTAGGTCAGGTTGATTAGACCTCTAGATTCCACTAAATATCTTGGGACTTGATTCTGCCCTACATATAGCCTACATCTACCATTAAAAAGATGTTTGGAATCCAAATTATCCATGGCAAACAATACACAGGATCTCAGGATACTTGTGGTCGATTGGACATCATGCAGGATGCCTCAGGACACCTCAGAGAGTACTTAGTGTTTATGTTACTGAAGTTATTGAATTATGCCTGTGACAGTAATGGGAACTTGCACACTGAGGTCACATTTAGTCACCTATACGCCAATGTCTAAATTTATGTACTTTAGCCAACAGTGGAATCATACTACCTGTTGGACCTGGTAGCTAAAATCAGAATAGAGGGTAATCTATGCATTTCAGTGCTGGTTGTCACTCACCAGTCTTTAAAGGGGATTTTGCTGACATTTCTATAAGAAATCTTGTTTTGTGGAAGATATTTTTTTAGGAAAAGGTGCGGGGATGCTTTCTGACAGGGACAAAAAGGAAGAAGTTGAAGGACTGCGGAGAAAAGAGGAGTAATGAAAAAATGAGCAAAGGAAAATAAGAGACAGAAGAGGGAAAGACAAAAGAAGGACCTAGAAGGAATGAAAATTGGATGAACAGATACTACTCAATTGCCTCCTGGACACACAAACACAGCTCTTGTTTTGTCACACAAATCCCAAAGAGTTTACTGTGGCACCTGTAACTGATCATGTATTATGCTACAGCCTTGATGCTGTGCAGAAACTAGGCAAAACTGCCTCCATGTTAAGTTTCCTAAAGTGCAAATAACCTTAGTAGCATTTGTCAGGGAAGTTCTGACTAGAAACAAAGCACATCAAGAAGCTCTAGAGAGAACAGTGAAATGTACCTCAGGAATTAAACCTGAAAACAAAATCCATCTACCCCCATTTGTCATTGTGAGTAAGTTAATGACCTGCTCCGTCTGATGCACAGCAGCAGACAAACGTCTCTGATTTACTGATTACCTGGATGATGTTTGAACAACATACACTGCTAGGTAACACTATGGATTCTCCCTGCCCCCTACAGCCTATTTACCCACTCATGGCTTCTGACTGAGACCTGATTTCCTTTGATTAAGCACTTGAGTTTAATTGTAAAATGGAAACAGAAACATAAGACACATAATCCTTTTGAGCTGAGAGAAACACCAAGTAACTTTTGGGTGGGAAAGAGTACAAAAATTGATTTCCATGTCCTATTCTTTTTACTTCAAACAGAAGATTGTGGGATGTGTAGAGGAACAGGATAACAATGTGAATATTCAAAGAATTCAAGTAGGTCTTGGTAACTTGTGCCAGTGTTGCACTACGTCCTATACCACAACCTATGACTATCTTGTCATCTGTTGCCTCTGGAAATAGTATATCAACACCATCTTTGCAACTCCAATCAAATTGGCTGCTATTAGACCCTCTCTCAGCCTCCTGTTCCCCCAAAAAGTCAAGCCCAGCTACTAAGCTTGTCATGGTTCATGTAACCCAGGAACCTGATCATTGTTAGCTCCCCAGTCGACTTTTTCAACATCCTTCTTAGCTGATGAGCCCAAAACTGTATGTAATGGTTGCCTATTCAGTTGCCAATTAGAGTAGTCTGCTTTAACATATTGAAGCCTAGCTTGAAATTTCAAAAATGTCTTAAAAATAGAGGAATGGAGGATAATTGAAGGGACCTTTGTGCATAAGAGATACCAGAGACCTCACTATTTGCAGATGGAGTTTGCAGTAAAATAAGTCAATTGGTCAAAGGCAAATAAGATGCTAGACTGATGAAAGAGAAGTTTCTTCTCCCATTGCATTCTGAGAGTAAAAACCTACAACTATTATAAGGTTGCCATTAACAGGCCTATAAGAACATTTGGGGAAGGGAGAAACCTTGAAGTAAGAATCATGAATGTGCTAAATCACCTAGAAATATATGCTGTAACGGTTTTGTGAGCAATAAAAGCATGTTACAAATTTAATGCATTTCTCAGTCCAGTCTGATTTTTTACAAAATGGCTTTGATTGGCCGAAGAGATTTCTGAGGAGATGGGTTAACTTCTGTGAATAGTTTTGCTCATTTGAAATTGCTGTTTAGATATTCTGAACTGTCACATCATATCTGAGCGTGAAAGTAGACTTTTGCCCTTTCTTATAAATCTTGAATTACATTATAACACAGCTCAACATTATTCAGTTCCAGCTCTTTCCTCCTTCTTCTTTTCATCGTATTTATTTATTTATATCCTGATAATAACATCCTTGGGGCATTGTATAGGCAAGACATGTTTCTTGGCCTTCTCCTTTCCCCAGGAGTGCAATTGCCTTGCAGTAATTATAAGATGTCATATGTTATTATGAAGGTGCCTTATTGCTCAAACACATCAGGGGTATCTGATAATGTAATTACTTTACCTTATAAAACTATTATAAATCATGCATGGGTACATTTTTTTCCATAGAAAAGCTGTCCGAAGAATTATCACATTGCATGTAGTGGGAATATCATGGTATGGCTAGCATTATGTTCCATAAACCTAGGGTAGGCAATGGCAGTATTAAAATAAAATATTTAACATGAATGATTAAAGAAAACACATTCAGAATGCATGGGTCCTTTCTAAAGGTCTAGGAGAACAGATTACCATCTAAGTGAGCATATTCCACACTTGTGCCTTCTCTGAGACTAATAGCAGCTGCAGATTTGCTGTTTCTCTTTTTTTTTCCTTGAGTTTCTTCCTTCCTCCTCCTCCTTCCCATCTTTTCTGAGTGCAGTATAATTGTTATAAAAGCAAATCAATAAGCACTTGAAACATTGGTCATTGTACAAAGAATTGTGCTCCTATTGGCCATCACTTTAATAACATCTAATGATTATTTCTCCCTCTTTCAGCCTCTGAGGTTTCCCAGCACTTTATCGATTACAGCTTTGACGGAGTTCTGATTATAATTAAAAATCATCAATGGGCAAACAGAATGCAGTTCTATTTAGCAATAAACTGAACAGATAATCACTAAGTTAGGTGATGTGACCACAAAATATTTTCAATAGTACCAGGTAGCGAATAATTGAAAGTTACTTGATGAGTCACAATTCAGTAGGTCTTAACTAAATCTTAGATAAAGGCTTTTTGTGTCCTAATAGACAGTGTTATTGCTCTAAATCAAACCCTTTCACAGCCAAGATTCCTGATTACTACAAAGAAAAATTTTTTGAGATTTTTGGCCTGAGGGTGGCAATATACCTCTCCAGGATTGACTCAAAAAATGCAAGACTACTTTTGATAACGAGACAGGTAAATGTGTGTAAGGGGAAAAAAAAGGAGAGTACCTCTTTTGGTGGTTCCTGGTGTGCATATTCTTCAAGATGCATGACCTTGAGGTCAGTCCAGCATTCACTTATTAGCTCTACCCAATTGCACACACTATAGAAACAGGAACTAATTTCCCAAAGAGGCAATGTGGAATCGTTGCTCTGAAACTCCCCAGTGGACCTAGGATCAAGTAAGGTAGAAGCAAGAAGAAAAATCACAAGATTGTTGTTAGACAGGGAGGACAAGAATAAGCATCAGTCCAAGTATTTGTCTTCGAAACATGAACATCTCCAGAAAGGCTCCAACAAATTCAGCTACAAATTCATTTGATAAACTGATATTTAAACCATTAAGTAAATGAAAGTGATCTAATTTAATGAAAAAGACTCGATAAAGAGTCTGGAGACTTCATTTTCTCACGCCTACTGCTTTATGATGTGAGAGCTTCTTTCTCTCCCCCTTAACTTTGTCCATAATAAGTACCCACTTTTGAGAAGATAAATCTTGGGTACCATGATGTGTACAAGATCATTTGTATCTAACAGTTGTTTTTCTTTCATATTTTAAAGGCTGCATTTTAAAAGCTGGAAGCTCTAAATATTCTCCACTCTTTCATCCAGAGTTCCACACAACTTGATTTATAAGATGCACTGGGAATTGCTAAATGACTTCAGCTCTGTCATAATACACTGAAAAGCTCATCTATATTCTTTCTGGTTGTTAAATGTGCATCAAGCTCAATTGTTAAACAAATATGAGGCAAGATGGTGCTTTTAATTTTATGGCCTGTCTACAATACTGTATGTCCTCTCCAGTTTGGAGGATGCTTTAGTCTGTGCAACTGGGTTGAGCAAATCCCATTTTTCTCACAATACATGCAACCACTCATGGGAAATCATGTTGGGTGCATTCATCTCAATCACCCTGCAAACCAGTCACCTTGTTATAGCTAAAATTTGTGTTTCATCTTAAAAAATGCACAGGATATTTTCTTAAAAACTAGAACACTTGTCTTTTGTTGTGAGGAAGTAAAAAAGTATAGGACCCTATATCTGTGTTTGTATAACCTTTGTGAGCTTTCATGAGTTATGACAGAGTCATTTTCAATCAGAAAAAAAAAAAAAACAAAAACCCAACTCAGTATCCTACTTAATTTTAAGTTACTTTATTCTTGCTGTTTACCATGCATTAGCTGGAATCAATGGCCTGGTATCACTTATGTTTTCAACATGCCTTTTTCCTTCTACCCTTGCTGTGGCCAACTCACTTGGAATGCAACAACCATAACCCAAGAGCCATACTGTGCCGTCATCTCAGCAGCAGAGCCTCCCTGATCTTGTAGGAGTCACTACATGTTGGAACTGTAAAAAGTTAGTTACTGTCATTATCATTCTGTTTTAGACTGCTTAACACACAATTAGGTATGAAGAGCACTGCATTTCTTTGCTATTGCAGCTTTTTGGAAGTGCTTCTCTAAGGAATTTCTAGTCCCAGTAACTGGCATATGTGTGCATATGAGCTTGAAATCCGCCTCCAGGGTCTTCCTCTTTGTCCAGAAAAAAGGTAGAAGCAATGTGCAAATGTTTCTTCTCAAATAGTTGCTGCACTCTGCTGGTCAGCCTTGACATGCCACAGAAACCTTACATTTATTTGAAGGGCAAAGCAGTAAGTATATGTGTGCAAATGCACAGGTGGGAATAGAGTAAGCAGCACTGGTTCTCCCCCGCATATGTTAGAAGGAATCATTTAGTTTTCTACAGAGTGAAAATTTATGGTAAAGGTATGGGGCTGAATCTGTAAACCCAGCTGAGAAGGCAGATACTCCATGTCTCATGGCAACAGAAAAAAATAATGCTTCAGATGGAGCATTGCACCTGCATCTACCCAAGATGAAGTCACCAAGTTCACAACCAAGGAAATGGCGGGAAAGCCACACTCAATATGTAAGTGTTTGGGGTAACTGATAGGAGTCAGCAGAGCAGTCATATAGGAGAAAACTGCTTTTCTGTTTATATAACTGTGAGATGGAAGCTGTGTAAGAGGGAAGAAAGTGAAACAAAACCAAACATCCAATCTCTCATTTCATTTCCCAAAATAAATAGTCTGTGAATTCGAATAGCTTAAAATCTCCCACAGTAGACGCCTCCACACTATTTTAGGTAATATTTTGGTGTTTGAAAATTTCTTCTCTTAGTGCATTCCATGTCCTACCTCTTTTATTACAGTGCAAAACAGGAAATTCTCATCTCCCACACCTCATTCTCTTTCTATTTTTTGTGGCAAAGCTACATAAGAGTGATGCTGAGTTTTACCAATAGCTGACACAGTACTATCAATTTAGGTTTGCTGTGTCTATAGGCTCCTGCTGAGCTGAACATGTTGGCTGCTACGTATGCTGTGGAGCTGCTTGCCTCCAATTAGAATGCATGTTGAGAGGACAAAGTTTGAATACGATAGGTCAGCAGTGGCTATTCCTCAACAGATTTCAAAATGCTGAGCAAACATAAGACTATACCACTGATCTACCATTTGCCAATATTGTGTAGTCTTACACCATGATACAAAACATCTGTGGTCCACTGTCTGAACTTATGGCTCTTCTGGAGAAGACATTTTTGTCTCTATCTGTTCCTCCAGTATTATGAGGAGGTCTAGTCCAAAATACTAGTCCAAAAATGAAGCTGCACTAGTCCTGAAGAACACCTGAAGCAATAAGACAGCTATTCTTACTCACAAACTTTTACTGCCCACATGTCAGAATAGTGCTGTTGAACAGTGTTGTTCATATTCCAGACCAGACCAGGGCGTATATTTTTCATGTTGGTTTTACTAATATGTTGTGTTTACTCTAAGATGTTTGACACAGCACACACGTACAACTGTGAAATCATAGAAGAGCTATAAAATATCGCTGAATGCAAATGCCGTGTTGCAGCCTTTTTGACTGACAGACACCTCAAGACATGTGTGCATTTAATCTTCCTGTGCTTACAGAGTTTTCACTTGAGGACAAAACAAAGGGGATCTGATCTTAGATACTGTCTTTGGTGTAAAGCAGGTTTGTTTACCCCTTCACCAACATTTTGCAGTTTCTTTGCATGTATCTGCTCACTGATGATGCATGATGCCTCTGAAGGATGGTACTTGCTGTTTTCTTTATAGAATCACAGAATCATAGAATGGTTTGGGTTGGAAGGCACCATCTAGTTCAAATCTTATGCAATGAGCAGATCTCATGTGTCGTGGCCAGGCTCAGGTCAGATTTCTTACTTTTGAGTTGCCATAGTGCACAGCATGCTCTTTTCAAAAAAAAAAAAAACAACCCCAAAACAAACAAACAAACAAAAACACTCAGAAAGAATTAAGATTTGCACTATTACTTGCATTGTTCAGCAAGTGCCTGTAAGACTGCCAATATCTCCCATTAAAAAGCAAAGCAATAACAGCAAGTCAAGTAGAAAAACAGAGGAAGACTATACAGGAAAAGGAGTCGGGAGATAGACTACAAGTCTCACATTGAAAGTGCTAACTCTGTTTAGTGTGAAGGACAAGAAACAAGAGAGACCAGAACATCCTGAAATCACAGTTTAGTGAGGAAGGTTTCAGTGCACCTTTTTTAGAGTCTCTTTCAATGTCTTATTTTCTGGATAGTGGAAAGGATTGAGATCTTTGTTGGTGACATAGACAGTGGGGTAAAGTTCACTCTTAGCAAGTTTGTCAAAGCTGGCTGCCACAGTAAATACATGAAGTAAATCAAGAGGGACCTGAATGGGCTTGAGAAGTGGACTTGTGTAAACCTCATGAAGTTCAACCAGGCCAGGTGCAATGTCCTGCATTGTGGGTCAGAGCAATCCCAAATACAAATACAGGCTGGGGCATAAAGTGATTGAGACCAGACCTGAGAAGAAGAACTTGTGGGGGAAGTGTGTGCTCACAGCCCAGAAAGTCAACCACGTCCTGGGATGCTTTGGAAGAAACGTGGCCGTCAAGTTGTGGGAGGTGATTCTGCACCTGTACTCTGCTCTCCTGACACGTCACCTGGATTCCTGTGTTCAGCTTTGGGACCCCCAACATAAGAAAGACATGGACCTGTTGGAGTGGGTCCAGGGGAGGCCATGAAGATGATCAGAGGGCTAGAGCACCTCTGATGTGAAGACAAGCTGAGAGCGTTGGTATTTTCAGCCTGGAGAAGGAAAGGCTCCAGGGAGACCATAGAGCCCCTGCCAGTACCTAAAGGGGCTACAAAGAAGATGGAGAGGGACTCTTTATGAGGGATTGTAGTGATAGGATGAGGGGTAATAGTTTTAAACGAAAGAGGGTACATTTAGGTTAGATATTAGTAAGAAATTCTTTACTGTGTGGGGGATGAGGCAGCAGCACGGCTTGGCCAGAGAAATTGTGGATGCCCTGTCATTGGAGGTGTTCAAGACCAGGTTGGATGGGACTTTCTGAAACCTGGTCTAGTGGGAGGTGTACCTGCCCATGGCAGGGGGAGGTTGGGGCTGGAACTAGATAATCATTAAAGTCCCTTCCAACTCTAACCATTCTATGATTCTATGCTCTACAACATAATTGTATGTCACTACAAATACAGAGTCTTAAGTAATGAGTTTGACTGAACTCCCACATGTCAAAGTCTAGGCTGTTTTGTCTCATTATCCCTGGCATATCTAAATTTTAGCACAAATTGGGTGAAGAATATAAAATAAATCTGAAACCCAGGAACAATCCAACTGTAAACTAACAGAACTGCAACTCAGGTGAGCTCTGGGAGGTCATACTTTCTAGCAAACAGAAAAATGTTCAGCAAGTCAGCTTCAGCAGGGGAGTTGGACTAGATGATCTCTATGGTCCCTTCCAACTCTACAAATTCAGTGAAATTCAGTGGAGTCTAAGCACATCTTCACTATTAAAGCAAAGTAGTTTATATGACCTTGTGTATATGTCTTTTGAAATTAAAGGTGTGTCAAATTATCCATAAATAATCTGGCTGGTCAGTGAGCCACAGAGGCTGGCATTTCCCAGATGCCACAAACATTTTTCCATTCACTTCACTTTCATTTTATTTAAAATAAACTATATGACATCTAGTCAATGTAATAACTGGGATTATTGCAATGGAGAAAAAATACACTTGGAGTATAAAGTCCTTTCTCTGGTCTTGTTTTTCATAACACCCTGTAAAAGAACATGTTTTGATTGATGTAAGCTATTATGACACACAAGAAGAAAAATTATTAGCAACTGAAAAAGGTGCATCAGTGCTGATTATTCACCCATTGCTCTAATATATTGTGTGATCATGTAGTCTTGATGTAGTCTTGCAATCAGTCTTATCCATTTAAGTCCAATATAATCCTACTGAAACCCATGCAAAACTTTCTATTTCTGAAGGTGTTGAATCAGGCCCTAATGAAATTGTAAAAGACCCCCATTTGTTTAAAATCTGCTCAGAAACAAATTAAAGTCAGAAGTTTCCCTAAACCTTTTACAAAAGGCCTCTGAGCAGCACAGATGAAGTCAAAACTGCACAGCCACTTCCCTTTGTGGTCTCTAATAATAATATATATATGTGAATAATCCATAATTAAATGAGAAGAGCATAACATTAATTATTTCACTAGATTGTTAATCAGCAGGGTATTCTATGCCCCCCCCTTCCTAACAGCTAACCTGTCAGGGTCTAATAATTGTTGCCATGAACGGGGTTGGGTTAAGGTCCCTGAGGAATGCCAATTCTCTTGTTCCATTAGTGAGAGCACATATAGATCATTTTCAGTACTAATCTAGGGCTAAAATCAATTATGTCTCTTGTATTTAAAAATTAAATTGACTCACCATGGGAGTAGGATAAAGGGAAAAAATACATTCCTCCTATTATGTGTAATTACAATTGTAAAACATTTTCCTTCAAAATGTAATTGCTGCCTATAGAGACTCAAGCTGGAGAGCTTAAACTGTTTAGCTGACACATTCAGTTGTCTTTCATGCTTTTCCTTTGGATTATTTAATGTGTGGAAACAGGCTTAAAGACCTCAACTTTTGAAGGTTCTCAGAAACAGTGTGGGGTTTAATAAAAACAAAAAAAAAAGACTGAACAATGAATTAATTCTGTCATCATATTAAAAAGAAAAAGAACCATGATGAAAGTCATTTAATCTTATAGATACTTTACTCTTTCAGGACAAAAAAAGAATAACCAACCATAATCTTTAAGTTTCCTTTTTCCTAAAAACTGTATAGCTTTCTGCCTATGGTTGGCTTTGCTTTTCATTATTGGGTTCTTATAAGACCTTCAAGAGTTCTTAATCAATGTTATGCAATATATATGACCTGCCATTCAGGGACAAGACTTTGAAGGTCACCAGAGAGTATAATATTGGTCCTTTTCTCAGCTGGGCAAGAATACATTGAAGATCATATTGTTGTACAGGATGGTTATGCAAGGTATCGCTTCAATACTCAAGAGCTCAGGTGCCTTGCAAGTCTGGGGTCAGGCTGAAATCTTGCAAACACTCTTTATCAGATATTTTTGGTTTTCTGCTGTTTTTCATGTTAACCATTAATGCCAGGTCAGTGCATCAGCCAATTATACATGCTAAAGAGAAGTTTCATAGAGCATAAGAAATGCTGATGAGGAAATTTAGCTTCCTTATAAATATAGGTTGCTGAAGAAAGCCTGAGTAGTAACAGTACAAAAATGACCTGGATCATCTGTCACACTAATCCCATGCTAAGAAATGACTTATAAAAGGTTTGAAAATTATCATTGTCTTCCATAAATCAGTTGAAAAATAAGCTTTTAAGGAGACAGATACCCTTACATTCCTTGACAATTTTCAAACTCCTATTGATTTACCAGCTTCAGAACCCCTTGAAGAACCAGATTAATTGTTTGCAGGAACATACACAATAAATTTCTCTGTTTCGCATTTTGTTTTGTATTGTATTCTTCACCAAGTCTAGTTATATGCATATTATGGATATGAATGCTTATCTGTATAGTTACAAGCAGCTTTGAGGATGATGGTTTCTGGGCAGCTTATTATTCATGTAGTTTATTTGCCATGTTTAGAAGTAACCTCTGACCTGTGGATTCTATAACGATTGATTAGCCGTTTATTAAGACATCTAAGAATCCATTATTCATTCTCCATAAATTATTTATAAATGTATTTCTAATTTGATGCATGACTGCTATATTTAGAGTACATAAATAAGTCAAGAAAGGCTAACTCCTGCAGTGTCCTAGCATTGATAAGGATTGCATTAATAAGCAAGTACATATCCAATAGGAAGTTTATTTTAAATGAATATTTAGTATTGAAACAACAAATTTCACCTCAGTCCCTGTAAGCCAATCAAAGGACTTTTTTTAAATTATTTTTTTTAAATTAGAGAAGTCCATCATTTCTATCACCCTGAGCAGTATGAAAAACAAACCTTTGATCTGCATGAAATTAATTCTGTGTTTTCCAAGAAGTGGCAAATGTCATTTCTTCACAAATTTTTTACACAAGCATTGCAAGGTATTTACATTTTTCATAGCTGTGTGAAAAAGCTGCACTGAATCACAAGCATGCTGAATAACCATGGGTGCTTTGGCTTCAGCCTGGCTTAATAAACTCAATTTTTTGAGGCTCATGAAGTATTAATGGACATGAAATGGAAATGTCTGTGCTGACGAGAAACCAAAAAATGTCATGTTCATTTGATCTTTGTTCTGTTCTAGTCTTATCTTATTCCTATTCATGATGTAGCACCTGAGTCAGAAAACTACAGAATTACTCAAATTGTTTTCTCATCATATCGGACAAAAAAAAATTTTTCAGTATTTTATTAAATTTCTGTTTTATAAAAATATACCCATTTCCATGTAACTTTTTAGAGGAGAGGAAATCTAAGATACAAGAAGCAGTCTTTGTATGAGGAGTAAAAGAGGGTGATGTGAGTATTGGTCTTCCAGAGGTCAATACGTAAACTGGTACCCAAAGGAAGATGTTATGAAGTACCACCTACAACAATTAGATAACCATGAGTGTCAGTCCATGAAACATCAAAGATAAAGATCAAAACACTGAACAGCATTGCATATTGCATGGCATATCTATGCAGGGAGTCTGGTGAACTCACAGGTTTTAAAATTCAGATCTAAATTGGCATTAGCTAAAAAAATGGAGACAACTAGACATATTGCAATAATTTTAGTTCAGCTGAGATGTAACTAACATTATAAACAAAATAAATAATGGCACATACTCTGAAAGGAGCAAATGAAAATAAGAGGACACATGATTGTCTGACACATCCAACTTCTAAGCTAGGGTGACTCTCTTTGCATACGTATAACTGAATTGAAGAGTATCCATTGCTGTGGGGCTTTTCTTTACCTTTTTTTCTCTTGGATGAAAACTAAGAATGATCTTCTCTTTATTCCTTTCATTTCTGTCACACCAACACTAGTGAGTGAGAGTCAACACTGGAAGTTTTACTAGTTCTGTCATCATCAAAAGTTGTATGGTTGGTAATTTGAAAGGTTTTCCTTCATTATACAGTGCAAACTAAATAAGAGTATTGGATTTACAGAATAGAATCTGCAATATGATTCAAGGACAAGAAAAATCTATCTTACTGATAAAAAAAAATGAAATGTGACATTCAGATCATAGAGTGACTATGTGAAATTAGAGGAATAAGTGTTCTGATGCAGCAGACATCAAACCCCAACACCACTATTTTTTACAGACCAGATGCTCAGTTTGTTGAATTATGAGAGTGTTGGTAACTTCAGCTGAAGATCTACCCCAGTAAAAAAATAATTTCTGATTACAAAATGTTGCTTCATATGAAACTATTCATTCCTAAGAAAAGATTTTATTTCTCTGTCCATTAAGCATGGTCCATTAAGAAGTGTTTCTGGGGTTGAAGTTCAGATATTATTGTAAACAAATATATTCTGAACTTTCACAACTGGAAAATGACAGTGGTGTTGCAAAGTATCAGAAATAAGAAAGTATCAGCATCACTTGGAAATCTACATTTTATACTAGAAGGCTAGAAAGCACATGTGTTTTGTGCTACATTCTTTCCCTGGCAGTGCCCATTAATCAGATGTAACTTGTGAAAAATCAGGAGCAGCAGAGAATAGGCCAAATATAGAAAGGCAGAAAAGAGTGAGATAGATACCCTCTCCCCTTGCACCCAGAGGTGACTGGTCTATTTCAAGTGTGAGCTACCTGGGCTTTTGCAACAATGGAGCATATTGTACCGCGTCTGCATTCTCTGCAGATAACTATCACTCTCCATTACTGTCAATATGCAGGTGCCAAAATAGATATTGTACAAATGCAAACCTTAGAAATGCAGACAGACAGTAAGAACATGACACTATTTGTCAGCAGTAAGCCATTTTGAAACTCGTAAGGTTTAAACAATTCTTTTAAATCCCTTCTTGGCATAACTGATGCACAGAGTAATGAAAGGGAAAGCGTGAGTGTACCTGGGTGCTTTTCATGGATTGTTTCCTCTTGCTCACCCTCACCATAGAAACAAGAAGCATCATGTCCCAGTGACATCTGACTCCCTCACTATCTTTAAATGCTTCCCCAGATAATACATTATTGTGTTTGTAGCATCTTCCCCGTGGTTCACACAGTGGCTTCAAAACCACTCTGGTTTGTTGACAAAACAAATGAGCCTGAGACATTGCAACAAAAGACACTCTTCCCCAGAGTTTTCTTGCAGAAAGAATCAGTATAGATACTGTGGTATCCATAAACATATTGTTTCAAGCAGAGGAAGATGGAAGATAAGAAAACTGGGCAGTTTGGTCAGCTGCACACAGTGACTCAGAATCTTATTTAACTGGAAAATATCTGATTGACCTTGAACCTGACACAACTTGTCGGGGAATCTGTTCATTCAATTGTTCTCTGTCAGCTCTTCAGCTAACAGCCCACTGTTTCTCCCTTTCAGATTTCGTCTTCAAAAATCAGGCTTATGAGAGTGTGATAACACTGATCCAGGGCAAGAAGGACTGCATCTTCAGATAGGAGGAGAGTGTATTTACAGGAATTTTTTATATTTCCTTTTATGCAAAATCTAATCACACGGAATCAAAAGATATGCAAGGTTTGAAAAGGAGGTTAAAAAACCTCAAAGGAAATGTTGTGGCAAAAGGTGATGATGCAAATAGTTGAGCGGATTTAAATGAATAAGAAACTAATAGAAATATATTTATGATTAGAGAAAAATGCACAGAGGTATATATAGGTTCAGTCACTTAGCTTTGGGAAAGATTCTGAAGTGTTATTCACAATATACAATCTATTACTGTGTATATTATCTTGATTTTTATGATATTACAAGGTTATTTATGGCTTAAAATATTTACCAGTAACATCATATAGCTACTGGGTACTTCAGGTGGTCCTTTTCTTCCCCACCAAATTAAGAATGTTCATGCATCATTCCTGTGGTCTGACTGATCCACTCTTACATATTTTTCGTATGGGAAACTCCAAAATTTCCAAGACCATCTCTTCCATTGCTTTGTTATCATTGTTGATGCAAGTTTCCTAAACTCCCATTTTAGCTTTTTGTTGATGAAAATTTTGTTGCCTTTTTTCTGCCAGAAACATCAAGAGCAGATTTTTTGGTCTTTCTCAGCAGCAGTCTGCTACAAAAATGTAGACTACAATCAGCAGCAGCCCTATGCCATCTTCTCTGGACTATACAACTTGAATTCATTCAATCTTTCTGCTAAGATCATTTTGTTAGACCTCTGCTGACCTCCCTTATTATTTACCTTTTCTGAAATCACTATACCCAGACCACACTTTTCCTGAAGTGATATGTTCAAAACTGCTTCCAGCACATTATTGCAGTGACGTCTTAAGAGTGTGGTTATAACAGATAACCACACTTAAGAGTGTGGTTATATCACCATGCTCTATTAATAATGTTTATTTTTGATCATTAAAAACTACCCTTACAACATATAGAACTGATTAAACTACCCCAGAGAAAAGAAATTACATTATCTCGCCCAAAGACCAAGGAAGAAACACAATGCCAAACAGTGCTTTCAAAGGCATATACTAGTTTAACTCTTCTAACATGAAACAAAAATAAAGCCCATCCACTAAGGAATTCCTTCAAATCCTTTTCACTTTTTAAATTGGCACAACCATACAATAAAATGTCCAGTTGCCCCCAGTGACAGTAAGGAGAATGTAGCAGACATTCTTCAGTTCTTTGAGGATGGGTAATGTGAGACTTACTTTCAGTCAGTGCTTTTGTGGTTTTCTAGTGGTGTTGCAGAGTAGGAGAAAATATTGTGCACAATACCTTGCCATTTTCATGCAGTGTATCAAATTTACCCGCCTAACACCAATCATTTGGTTTTCTCTGTTATTTGTCCAAATTGTAGAGGCAAGTTAACTTAATATTATCCTTTCATGAACTATTTTCAAATAGGCATGAGAAAAGGTTGGCACCTTATCTGACGTCATTAAAAGAACTTTTGAGGAGAAACTCAACTTGTAGTGAAGATGTAAAAAAACTTCTTTCTTCATGAAAGTAATTCAATAGAGTTCCAATGGGATGTCTAACCACCTGTGTCTAAATATGTTGGGTCATATTTTCCTCATAAAAAGTCACTTGGTCAGGAGATGTCTAGTAACATATCATTAATGACCTACAAGATAAAGGCTGTCTGATTAATTTTCAACATTTTAAAAATGTATGAAAAGAGGAGAAAATTCACTGTTCCTATCCTGCCCTGCTCTATAGTGTGGGACCAGAAAGCAGTTGCACTTGGAAAATAATTTTTTTCTAAGAATTTTTTATGGGGAAATTTAGTTAAACAGCTAACTTTTTGTATGGATTAATGCTATTTCAGCACTGTATGGAACTTACAGCAAATAAGCAACCTGAGCATTACATTTATAAAAAATCCCCTCACAGCAGGGTCTTTCTCCAGCAGTAGTGGCAGTTAACTAATGGAGTGGATACCAGTGCTAGTTATTGAGCAGAACATTGCAGTTGCAGTTACATATAACTTATGGGAGTCAAGCCTTCTACTACAAGCCTCTTTTGAAGGTGTAGCTGCACTGCAAAGGGATTTCATCTTTGGAAGCCATAGAAAGGGGCTTCCAGGCAAGGTCTGTTGAGATTTCTGTGTGCAAATTACAGCAGAGATGGAGAAGTTATAGAAATGGACCTAGAGACTTTAGACATATGAGCAGGAAACAGTAAAATTAGATTCAGTCTGGAACAGTGGGAGAAAAAAAACCAACATCATCTAATGCCTCTGGAGAGAGTTGCATAAAGAGGTAATCTGAAACAGGCATTCAGTAAATGGAAGACGTGATATTTAGGTTGCAATAACAACCTGTGGGGTGACAATGAGCCATTTCTTTGGTAGTAGGAGACAAGCAAAGGGAGCAACAGAGAATGTGAATGTGCTTTTGGGGAGTCCTGTAAGAAAACATGACATCATGGCCCAGGGAGGAGGCACAACTGCACTGTCAATCCACCACGCTGGAATGATACTGATCTAAAGATGTTACAATGAAAAGAATTTAAGAGAAATAGTTGTTGCAACAAAAATGATTGAAAAGCAGAAAGGACTGGAGGAGAAGTGTTAGGTTAGACTATCAAGAAGCGAAAAGGGAAATAAAAATTTTGAGACTGTGAAGGAAAGAAAATTATTAAGGATGATCTAGGGGGGAGCTAGGCAGGAGAAATAGAAGAAAGTCAGCAGAGAAAAAATTAGGCTGAATTAAGTAATTAACAGTTTGTAATAGAGAAGTCTATTAGACAAAGAAATGTTCTCCTAAGAGACATTGCTGTAATCTCTTTAGTGCAGACACCATGACTGCTTATATGTTTGCATTGTACCTAGCACAGTAGGGATCCTGATCCTTATTTGATTCTGTGGGTTCTGCTGCAATAGAAATAAAAACCAGCAATAATTAAGTAGTGTGGTACAGCTATTGGGGATAAGTGTTGAAGCTGAATTGTCCTCTTAGTTACACTCTGCTGAGGTCAAAGGGATTATTTGGATACAGGCTGGTGGTGATGGCAGGTCAATTTGGCCCAATTCACCTGCAAAAATAGAATATTTGTGGTTTCTTCCCCAAATCTACTTACATACTCTTTGTTGTAGAGTCATGTAGACTAGCCATTTTCCAGCTACACAAGGGGACTGTTTCATGGTCAAAGAGTTCATATTGCAGGGCAGACTCGTAGATGTGCAGAGCCAAGGACTGGAACACCAGCGTGTGTTTCTTCAGAGCTAGAAAATTCACTACAAGCTGCAAAGTTGAAATCTGCTTCTTCAGGATTCGTGTTTGGGAAGTGAGAGTGTAGCCTTTCCTCCCTCATCACTTACATCTCAAGTAAGTTCTTGTTCAGTGTCTGATTTTTCCTCTGACAGAAGTGAATTTAGAGAACAGATCCTGACATAAATCATGCCAATCCTGCAGAAACCAGGACACTGGAGAACATGCAGACAAGAGCCCCTGGCAGTGCTGTATCTTGGGAGTGGTGGGCTGGGGACGTTTCTGTAGCTTAAATGGAGATGATGTCCTTCACTGGCAGTAACATCGTACTTTCCTGCCTAAAAGGCTGGAGGTTGCTTGTTTTTCTCTGAGTGGACCACAGCATCATTATTATTATTGATATTAATATTTTAATGGATGAAAGCTAAGAAGAACTGGGGATTATCAGAGAAGTGAGCAGTTGATGAGAAAACAATTGAAGACAGCAGAACAATTCTAATAATCTCTTGTCTTGCTTTGCTGGTACCAGCATGTACTTTAGCAAAATGACTGAAATAAGTGATGCATTTTGACTCAGCTTTATCACAGACTCTTATGCGTCTGAGAAAGATTCAGCAGTGGGTTTGGCAGATAAAGTGGAAAGCAAGGCCGGAACTACCATTATGAAATGCAAAAAGTCAATTTGAATGTCAACAGCAAAGGCAGGGGATGCAAGCTTTACAGAAGTCCAGTTTGAGAAAATGAGGGTACCACATTGTATATCCCTGACTAACTGCTCATATTTCAAGCTTTAGAAGAATACCACATTTAGATGCTTTTTCATTATGCATTGATTATCATTATTATAGACCACAGGACTCCCTGAACTTCGTGTGGCTGCTACATAGGTCAGCAGCAAATACTGCCCAAAAACATGAAGCTTGTGAACATCCAAATTTAATTGCATAAGATTTCTCTTTTGGATGTGACAAAACTGCACTTTGTCACTATTTGGGGGTTCAACTGCAGTATAGTATTATACAATACTTTTTTCTTCCAAACATGGTTTTAATGGGGAACTTACTGTGCAAAAAGGAAAGGAGAATTGCTATGTCAGCTTTTAAGGCTGTAAAACTGTCAATGGAGAGGTGAAGTAACTTGCCTAGGTCATAGGAGCCACAGGACTACCACCAGGCTTCACTGATTTTTATAAATCACCATGAAGAAAAGAAAAAAATGAACAAGAAATGGGGCTAAGATTGATCATTAAAGCTTACAAAGTTCTCTCCCTCTCATTTACCTCAGTTAATGTGATGTTGGAGAGATGCAAGACACTTAGTGTGTCTTGGGAAGAGGCAAATGCATACAATTCTTTGATTAAACACAGTGATTTTACCAGTAGTGTTGAAACCAAGACCAAAGTGTCCATCTTTATTCCTGACTGGAAGGTAATGCTCCTGGGTTTCCAAATCAGTTGCCATGTGACCATAAATACATAATTTATATATATTTTTGTCTCTCTTTAGATCTATATCCCATGGAGACCCTTCTTACCAGGTGCTGCCAGTCTGTAACTCTCAAGCTTTAATCCCTTCCCTGAAATCAGCCATGTATTTCCATCATTTCCTCTCACTGTCTGAGCAAAACAGACACTGTAGAGGTATGATTCATCTACATTTGAGATATCTGTTTTAGGATGAGGTGAATCATGCTTGTTTCTTTGCATGGACTATAAAGGGAGACAAGGGTGACTAATCGAGACATAGATGTCTGTAGTGCAAGCATCTAATTTTAAGTGAGATGAATCCCACTCTCACAGCCAGCCCAAGTCTAACACAAACAGTGGCAGCCAGCTGGGTCCAGCAGACCTTTGGCTCTGGCACAGGACTACATGGAAGCATATTGCTTCCAAGGTTGATCAAGACCAGATAGCTACCTTTTCATGGTGCTCAGAGTGAACCCAAGTTAATTAGCATGGAGGGCGCAAGCTGGGCCCATGCAGATCTAGGATATCGCCACATGTTTCTCTTTAATTAAGTAGTTCTGAGGAGTTTGGTACAGCAGCAAAGCATAGTAACTTAGGTTTAACATTACCTTTGTGCTCAAGCATTGCTGTTCCTGTGCTGGGTCCATGCAGAGCTTGAGGAAGACTTCTTTCCATGTTCCTAAAGCAGCAGTGGTGTGCTACACATTTCCACAATAAAATGTCTGTTAGTCATATTTGTCTGTTGAATCTGTAGAGACCCGTTGAAGCTGGGTTTGCAGAAACCAGCTTAGGTTTGAAGACATTCATGTTTTTAATGTCTATTTTCTCTGTTGTCTATATTATGCCAGATCCTATTACTTGGAGTATCTGTCTAATAGGACAAATGGTCCATTTTTATGACCACCTCGCTGCATATGAAGAAATACCATGGATAATTCAGTTAGTCACAAACAGCATATTAGTTTCTACATGGAATGCAAGAAAACTTAAAGGGAACCCCTTTGACTCTGGAATAAAACTACTCAGATTGTGTCATGACTGAGAGATAGTCATATCTGATCTCTTAGAGTTTGCAGGCTTGCTAGCCAGACTGAAGACTTGCAAAACATGCTGGAAGGTATCATAGTCTTGTTTTCACAATTCTGTAGTTAATGGGCTAATGGTTTTCTCCTCTTACTTGTACACCATTTAGTGTTGAAAGTGATGGAGTTGAACTCAACTCTCAACTCTCAACAATGCCAGGGCATGACTTAACTGTCCCTTCCAGAGAACTTCATCCGGTTCCTGAGATTTTCTGCCATGGCAGAACTTCTGCTAACTCAATCAAGCATTTGAGGGAACCAATTAATCCACAGATAAAATTTGCAAGGAAAAAAACCGACAAACTTCAAAAAAAATTCTGATTCATATAAATACACACACCTATCCTCAGAACAATCCAGTTCTCAACAATCAGTCTGCGGAGGTTATTTTCCTCTAGAATTTCTGGCAATGTTACTGTTCAAACAAATAACTTGTCCAAGATTGAAGGTAATAGAACCAAATTTTACCCATGTACTTAGTTCTGAAAAGTTTTGATCATTAATTGTACCATAAATGTGTCAAAAAATGTGCCAAAAAATTAGGATGAATAATATTTCACTTTTGTTGACATTTTCATATGAACTGGTTGATGAAAAGTCCAAAGCTACAAAGCGTAATTTTCTTTGGTATTTAGCTACTAAACACCTTCAGAGAGAGTTGGTCAGCCAAGATGTATCTTCTCTCCTCCCCCTTTATTTGTCAATTTTGAGAACAAAACAGAGGGAAACTTTTTTTTCAATAAAAATAATATTTAAATTAAATATTTTATTCCTATAGAAAGGTCTGTCTTAATAAAAACCACATTTTTCAGTTAAAGAAACATTTCAAATTAAAATATACACAGAATAGATGTGTTGTTACACAAAGGTAAGTCTGAGCACAGTGATTGCTTTTGTAGTATGAGGGGAAGAACTGAAAGACCAACAAGAGGGGCAGAATAGCAACCAATAGAAGTGATGAGTAAGCCGGTTTTATTTCTAGTAATAGAGGTAGAGGGAAAAAAAAAAAGACACATTTAGGAGATATTAAAAAGACATTAAGTCACAGGAATTGGAGTCTGAATATGGAGTTCTTCCTTTAGAACAAACTGTCTTTTGAATTAAACCATCCATCAGCATGGTGTCTTCAAAAGGAGATGAAACAAAAGCTGCTTCATATGCATCTTCTCAATAACAATATTTTAGAACATTACAACCTGAGAAACAGATCGTCCACTACAAATTAGTTATGAGGAGAGTTTCCAATAGCACTGACTGTGGTCAAGGAAAGAATTAAAACATGTGCTTAACTTCATCCATCCATCACAGAAACAGAACTAAATAACCCTAAGTGCAATAGTAACTTAGCAGCTCCTGAGTTTTAGTATATTCTCACCATCATGAAGTTGAAAGTGCTATTTATTATCCCTGATTTACAGGAGGGAGCTCAAACACATTTACAGTAGCTTTCCAATTCCCACTGAGTTCAGTTCTTTTGAGGATCTGGGGCTATAGATCTGTGCAATGAAGCACAGTACAGAGAGATCTGAATTACTGCCAACTGAGCCTGCTTGTAAGCAGGGCTGATTAGCTGGGGCACAGCACCATCATAATGCCATGTTGCTTCCAGCCCTGAAATAGAGCTCCTGCACTGTGAGGTATTGGGGTTTTTTCTTTGGTTTGTTCTATTTTGGTTTTTGGTTTTTGTGGGGTTTTTTGATTTTGTGGGTTGTTTTTTTTTTGGTTGGTTGGGGTATTTTTGTTGTTGGGTTGGTTTTTTTTCACCATGGGTACACCATCTCAGAATACTACTGGCTGGGAGAGTGCTATGCTCTGTTAAGCAGCATAAATTTAAATATCTTTGCATTGGTCACCCATCAGTTCCCCAGCACAGAGCAAGACTGAATCCAGCTTTATGACTCTGATGCTATTAATTTAATGGATGGACTATTGGTCTCTAAGGAGCTGGTTAGAGAATTCCTTTGGATTTATCAGGCTTATCTATATATTTGCCTAGAGAAAAGCATATTCTCAGGTGCTTCTTAGATTTGGGGCTGAGATGTTATTGCAGATAGAGATTCTTGGGAAACAGAAAAAAAATACTTGGTGTATGCTAAATGCTAAAAAAAATGCTAAAAAATAAGCACTAAAGAAGGGGAAAAAAACCCCAACCAAAATAATTTTCTGTTATCCTTTCTTTAAAACTTGTGCATAACTTTACATAGGGATTCTAGAGAATCATTTCAGCTGAGAAGAAGACATTAGACAGGATTCAAACTTCACATTGAAGCCCTTAGTAATCAACAACTGACTTGAGCATTAATGAACTAACTTTTCCATTAAGTAACAAAGGATATATTGCTGCAGTCTTATATTTTCTCTATGTTCCAATGTCCTACTTTTCTCCAACTGCTAATTTAAGATGCTTTTCACTATTGCAAAGAGAGTAGTTAACTGCTAAAGAAAAATTTTATTGCCCTAAAACAGTAATATATTTGCATTCATTACTATGAGTCTTAAAACCTATTACTGATATAAAAGAGAGGATAACAACATGAAGGGTTTGAAGGGCAGTAGATAATAGTCTGAAAAGGGCTCTGAAATGCCTGAAGTATCAGACATAAAATAGGAATGATAAACAAGTTCATTATTTGTTAGTGACGGTTATGCTGGAGGGAACATTTTTTATATTATTTTTTTCCTTTTTAAAGTTTTATGCAGAATATATTTCAGTCCTAAGCTGAGTATAAATTAAACATGTTTTACCCGGCTGTTCAGTTAAGAAATAGCAAGAACTAATGAGCTGTATAGTGGTAAGGTTGTTAAGCCAAAGTGAAAAGACTCTGTAGGGCAATATATGAAGCATAAAAGAGAGAAAAGCCCCATTTTAGTAGCCTTTTGCTCCTGCTCACATACTTGTGTTGAACTCAGTTCTATACAACCTTGAGGTATATGTGATCAGTGGAGAAAATCCTATTCTGTTTGGCAAACATAAAGAAAAAATATAACAATAGGAAGGGACATAGAGATTCCTTAAATAAAAAATATACTTCCGGTTCCTTCATTCTGACGCGTTTTAGATCAGTTGTTCAGTGCTTGATTTTGTAGGTCCTGACCAGCTATTTGTCTTAGAGGTTTTGTTTAATAGCAGAACTGCTTAGCTTCTCTGGAAATCAAGCCAGTGAGGCTTTCTGGCCTTTTGAGAAGCTCCCTTGGAGCACCTTGACATAGATTGGTGGTTTTCAGATCATGTATGAAATTGAACACAGTCAGATACAGATTCATCTTTCTTGCTCGGAAATTTTCTTTCTTGACTATTGGGTAATTCACTTGCCTTAGCAGTAACTACTTATTAAAGTCAGAGATTTCCACATAAACTATTTGTCTGCAGACATTTGCAGAGTAAAATAGATATAGTCATTATTTTCTTTACTAATTCCAGTGTAAATGGTTGGATTCTGATTGTTTTATTCTCTTTAATGGTTGAGATTGAAAAGGTATCTGAACTATTTTCTTAAAGTACTGCACAGCATTGCTTCTCAAATGGTTACAGCTTCAAAATCAATAGCTCTTCCAATCCTTTTGTAATCTTAGGCTTTCAAACAGTAAACACTCAATAAACACTAGCCTTTCAGTTTATGCTGGGAAAAAGCTGAAAAGACAAATTTATCAGAGCAGGCTTACTTGAAGGATACCCTGTAGAGATGGCCAGAAATCTTTTAATTGACTTATCTTGAGATACCAAGAGTTTCACCTTTAGAAATCTAAATGGAACAAGATGCTTTATCAAGTGATTGCAAGGATTTTTCATCCTCAAACATGAAGAATGAAGTGTATGTGTGTGTGTGTGTGGTTTTTTGCATATCTGATTTAGCTTAGCTTGTTTGATTAACATCCAAAGTTTCCATCATATCTAATATAATGGTCTGGTCTACCTATGATTTTTATTCTACCTATGATACTGCTGTGTCTTTTTATTCATTGTTATCATAATTTCTACAGTTATTATTGCAGTTGTCGTTGTCATTAAAGCATTGTTATCCCAAAGTAGAAGAGCTATCTGCATAAAATCTTATTTAGAAAATACGAACAAGCACTTAGTTGGTGTCTGACTTAAATTTTAGACTCACTTTATAGCCGATGAAGAAAATTTTCATGATCTAATTTATTAATCCACTTTCAAATAAGATAAGTCTTTCCCAAGCAAGTTTGGAGGCAGAAGTCTCCACTGTAGATGCTTCTGCTGGACAATGGGAATCCCGCCATCAGTTCTAGGTGTCTGTTTCCAAAGCAAACTTAGGCACACTTTTAACCCCCCATTTAACTGTATAGTGTTATCAGGATGCAGATAACACTATACAGCTATCTGTACACTGTTCTACTGTGTTTCTATTTTCATAAACTGCCCACACATATTATTAGGCTGTCACAGAACAGCCCCATGAATTTGTAGTTGTATGACCAGCAATGAGGAAGCTCTGAAGGCCCATTCTCTTCCTTTAAAAGAACCAGACATATAGTGAATTATGCTGAAAGAATTAGATAGGAAGAAGGAGAAAGAGCGAGAGCAAGATGAGAAAGAACTTTCCTAGGCAATTTTTATTCAGTTGTGCTACAGCCTCTGCACCCACCAATCTGCACTCTTTTTTGCAGCCTTGACGGTGTTCTTTGGTTTTATACAAGCTTCAAAATTATTTTCAAAAATCATTGTCAGAACCAAAGACAGCTAATTAGATACATATAGACTAGAAACAAACCAATCAAAAGTTTGCAATAAAGATTAGTCCAAGTTTGTATTGCTCTAATGTTGCAGTCACCAATACATTCCTATTTTCTTTGGACTGAGCACTGATTTTTATGTCTATATTTAACTGAAAATTAGTATTTTCATTACATAAGGTAAAAGAAACAGCAACTGTGGATGCATGCAACACTGCAGTTGTGACAGGAGTGGAGATGACCTCAGGTAAGTTTTGGCTGAACTGTTTGTGTTAATCAGTCTCATTGCAATAATGATAAAGTTCAAATCATTATGTAACTAGCTTAAAAGAACAAAATATGAGATTCAAACATCCATAAGAAATTAGCCAGTGTCTCAAGGCAAGGTACCAGGGCCTAGGATGTGTAGGATGTGGTCACGCTATATAACTTGGTCAACACAGTCATAGATGGATCACCTCATCTGCAAACAGTGATTCTTCATAGATCATTATGAAAAATAGCCTGACTGTACCAGTTCAGAAATTCAAGACAAGTGCCGATTTCCATAAGGCCTAAGCAGACAGACAGAGCTGGGGATGCAAACATGCCACTACCACATGCAGTAGTTAATGTGTTAGCATTTTAACAAATTGAGCCACTTCACTGGCCTATTTATCAGTTCAAGCTATTTAGAAATGTTGCTACCATATGTTGTCCATTGAAATGAATGCTAAACACTGCATTTATAAATGGTAATTTATGACTCATAAATGTCTCTGCTATTAGAGGCATTCTGCCACTGTGAATAGAATTGATAGCAGTTTCTGCACTTCACATTTTGTTTTTTCACTCCCCTCATTTCAGGGATATTGTTGATATTAAAGCTTTAGTGCCTCATAGAGGATGTTATTTAAAAGACTGCGCATATCAGAGAGAGGTTATTTTTGTATGCTATCCACTCTGTAAATTGATTTCATCTTCCAAGTAAACTTTTAGGAGTAAAAAGTCAAAGAGAACCTCTGGAGTATACAAAGTGATCAAACAGTTTAAAGATATAATAAATCTGGCATGCAACCAAATAAGCTTCTTTTCTTCTCTATCCCTGCAAAGCCTCTTGCATATTTATATTTACCTCAGTCCAGAGAATTTGAGCCTGGAGTTACATCCTCTTAAATACCTCTCTTGACTAAATGCAAATGGTCAAGCAGATTTGCTTGGGTTTGCTGCTTGGAATTAACTTTGGTCAAAATTACAGAATCACAGAATGGTTGGTGTTGGAAGGAACCTTCAGAGTTCATCTAGTCCAAACCCCTGCCACAGTAAGCTCACCAAGAGCAGGTTGGACAGGAGTGCATCCTGTGGGTGGGGATTTTTATATCTTTAGAGACCTCCAACTGGACTCTGCACTGCTGACCACAACCCTCTGAGATCTGCAATTCATCCAGTTCTCATTCCACCTCACTGTCCACTCATCTAACACACACTTCCTAAGCTTACCTATGGGAGACAGTGTCAAAAGCCTTGCTGAAGTCAAGTCAGACAATGTCCACTGCTTCTCCCTCATCCACCCAGCCAGTCGTTCTATTTTAGAAAGCTATGGGATTGGTTAAACATGTTTTCTCCTTGGTGAATTCACGTTGTCATTTGCAATAACCTACTTTTCCTCTACATGCTTTGAGATGCTTATCTAGGATGGGTTATTCCATCACCTTTCCAGTGATGGAAGTCAGGCTGACTGGCCTATATTTTCCTGGATTCTCCTTCTTGCTCTTTTTGATGACTGGCATGGCATTAGCTTTCCTCCAGTCCTTAAGAACCTCTACTGTTCTACATGACCTTTCAGAGATAATGGAGAGTGGTTTCGCAATGACACTTGCCAGCTCCCTCAGCACTTGTGGAGGCATCTGATCAGGGTCCATGGATTTGTGGGTGTCAAGTTTGCCTAAACGATCTCTAACGATATTCCTACATCAAGGGAGAGTCTTCTTTACTCTGGGCTCTCTCTCTTACCTCCAAAGTCTGAGATGCCTGAGAAGTTGCTTTTGTGACAAAGACTGAAGCAAAGAAGGCATTCAGTAACTCCACCTTCTCTACATCCTCTGTCACCAGGGCATCTACCTCATTCAGCAGTTACAGTCCCTGACATCCGTTGACAGGTTTAATTCCAAAATTCTTGTCTGAATCTTTTAAATATACTTTATGAAAATGTTAGTTATATACTTTTCTGTGAATGCTACTTCTAAGGCTAAAAGGCCCTATAGCAGGTGTTGTTGAAAACCGTATTTATCAGAAAGAGTTATTTTTAACAAGTAGGTTTCCTGAAAGTTTCATGCTAGACATTTAGGCCTAAATTTTCAAAGAGAGTCTTTGGAGTGCCTCTTCAAAGTAGAAATCACCTTTAAGTTTTTATGTATCTGAAAATTACTTTATTAAAAATACTTTATTGAATATGACTTCCACCATGGGAAAGACCTTGTTAGGTCAATTCACCCTGTGTATCTCAAGTTGTATCTTCATATGACATGGGTTGCTCTCAAGAAGGACTAAAGAAGGAGCCTCATTTAGATCACATACTTGATTTTTAAGTAGCTCAAATTAGATAGGTGGAATTTCAAGGTAGGAAAAAACTTTCATGGGCCAAATACATCCATATTAATATCCAAAGTCACCCAAGGAAATTAGATTTGTGTCTAGAAAAGACTGCCTCAAACTTTATCATCTATTTGCAAATATAAATATGATACATATAAATACACATACATAGCTCACTATTCCTTCTGAAAGTTTACCCAAAATATAGGGATACTTTCTGTAAAGTTCCCTGTCTTTCTTAAAGTGAGGAAATATATATCGTTTTGATTATGTCACCGTTAGTTTTGGGAGATTCCTCCTGTAGACACGCCTGCACTGATATAAATGGCTCTGTTTTAGTGCTGAAAGATGTATTTTGTATAGAACGTAGTCCCCAGTCTTCATGGGATTGTGCCTCTGAACAATTAATGTCAGTGTCAAGCATTCATCCAGCATCTTGGTGTTGGAACCTATTTACACTTTGATAATGAAAATGGTTTGGGGATATTTTCTATTAAAAAATGTCTCCTAAAGAGCTACTCATGTGCATCTTCATTTCTTGTTTGGCTGGCTACTATTACAGGCTGAATTACAATAGGTAACAGATATGAGCTTTCGTTCCTTTGTCAAATATGGCTTTTGTGACTGCAAGTAAGTCATTTGGTCCACCATATTTATTCAGTTGTGGAATCAAAATAATATCAGAGATGCTGTGAAGAAAAAAGCTGCAGCTGAGAATGACAAAATACTATGATTGTGATGGTCAATGGAAATCATTAAACATCCAATAATCTGAATTTTAGGTTAGATATTCCTGTTAGCAAGACTCTAGTTCTTAGATTAAGGATTTTGGTAATATTGTCTCAAAAACACCTAGGTCCAGATCTTGAAAACTTTTTCCAGGTATAAAATAATAATTCCTTCTAATATTTTCTATTATAAAAGAGAAATTAAAAAAAAAAATCAGACCTGCTTTTAAGGTTTCAATTACATAAGCTGTTTTAAAACAAGCTTCATTAAAAACAGGAAGTGTGGAACAGGTAAAATGAAAACAAGCTATTAAAAGGATATGTTATCAGTGGCAATAACTCTAAGAAGTCATATTGCAATATGTCTTTGAAATAACTTCTACAAACATTCTTTAGACCTAAAAAATTAGACCACCCCTGCAAAATATTTTATCAGTGGAATACAGAGAAGTAAAGTTATTTGATCAACATGCTGGCTTTCCGATCGCAAAATCCAGAGCAGAAGGCAAGGCTGGAACTCCTATCCAATTTTAACAAGCATTTGGGGAGGTTGCATGCAGTGCTTCTGGCTTGTGCTGCGAGGGTTATGGCTTTACAGCTGATGAGGGGTCCTCTGTGGTCAGCAGATGCATGAGAGTGTTGAAGGAAATGGCATTGGTATCATGCAGTTTTATTTCCTCTTTTAAAGTGTTGATAGTTGTTCTGTGAAAATGCCAGTTTGGGGTTGTTTCTTCAGTTTTTCAGGAAACCTTTGCAACCTCACCCGCATTTGAAAGTGAATGGCTTTTTCCAGTTCTTGACATAAAAAAAAAAGAAAAGTTGGGATTCCTGCTGAAATGTTTCCTTTAGAGTCTATGTTTTATTTATTTTTTATTCAAAACAACGTCTGTTTGTTTGTTTGTTTTAATGCTTATGAAATGCCAAAACAATTCATTTATTTATTTTGCAAATGCTAAATTAAATCTAGAATTGAAAGCTTGACTTTCAGAAGTGCAGGTCACTTACTGCTCTGGCTAAAGTAAAAATCACATTCATGAACTCAACACCTCTGACTCATGAAAATGTTACTTAGCAATGGTTGACTTGGTTTAAATAAACCCATTACAATATTTGTATCCAGGGACTGGAAAAAAAAAGTCACTTTTAAAGAACCAGTTACAAGTCTGGTCTGTTATGTATTGCTAGATTTGAGCATCAATCCTTTACAGCCAGTATGATTTTAATTCAAAATCAATAAAAATTAAAACCAACAGATGGCAGGTGTTAAAGAATAATTTCTGGCAAAGGAATTGCTTTTCAACTGAACAGAAAAATTTGAGACCTTATTTATATTACTTCTAACTTGGACCTGCTCTTAGAGAGTTTCTGTATTGCAACTGCCTTCTTCTGTGGTCCTTTCCAATTCTGAACTACTCACGTGTGTGAGGAGAAAAGAGCGTTATTGTGCTGCTGAAATGGGGTAAAATACTGAAACATAATTCCAATGTTATTTGGGATTTTTATGCTCAATATTTTATGCTCATTCTTTCGGTTGCCACGTAAAAAAATGCATAGAATAAATTAGATACTTGATTTTTAAAGTGAAACTATTTAATTCTGAGCAAGATAAAAAGGGATTGAGCCTACAGTGTTTCAGTATACTACAGTGACTTCTGATGTCTAATAAAGTCAATGGGGAGGAATGGTAATTTGAAAAGAATGATTAATTTGATCTATTTTTGATGTCCAGAGAGTATGAGGTAAACTGTCCTCCAGCCTGCTTGTTCCTAAACTGACAGCAAATGGAGACTAACACAGGCATATAGATCTGTAGTTTAATCTTTTTTTTTTTTCTTTTTATAAGCTAATCACAGAAAAAGAAAAAAAAAAAAAGAAGTTTCACATCCTTGATGTTTCTCAAAAAAGCCATAAATAACAGAAGCATCTAAGGGAAGATGGAAATAACAGATGACTTCTTTAGAATTATAGAATAATCACTGGAAGTTTAATCCGACCTTAAAAATTAATAAATAAGTAAATAAATTACAACTTGAAAAGAAATATAAAATTATATGTCATGACTGGAATACAAGTGTTTTTTAAAAGTATTTTCAAAGTGTTTTAACAATGATGATTAATTTTCCTTAAAATACTGCTCCTAAGAAAGTTATCTTGCTATTTTAAGACAGATATAAGCTTCAGGGTAATTGTCATGGAAGAGACATCCACTAGACTGACTATGGGAATGGTACAGTCTGCTCAAAAAAGAAAGAACCCACTCAAACCTGTAGCGTAACAGTTTCCAGAATGCTATTGCCAGCTCCGCAGGGAACCTCATGGCAGAGCCAACAACTTTTAGGGTATACACATAGGTTTCTAAAAATGGATTTATGAGCTTAATTCTATGAATGCTTTTTGTTTCATCCTGTCTTTTGAATACTAGTAAGATGCTGATACTGTATTGATTTTGTTTCCACAACCAGCAGAATAATGTCTTTTTTTTAACATTTATGCTAACAGTTGAATACACAGTGATATGTAAATATTTTCTCTTATTAATGATAATTTCCCAATACAATTGTTCACTATAATACTTTTATTAAATGGAAAGAAGCCATGGCATCCAGAAAATGAAAGAGAACACATTGTTATAACTTTTCAAGTAAATATTTCTCATTGCTTTCTGATTTTGAAATAACTGAAATTATCAATTTTCAAAAGCTGAAACTGTGTTTCAAGGTTGCAACAAATCATTAAAGTAAGAAGGCAAGGATCTGTCCCACATCAACTTAATTTGTCTCTGAGGCAAAAACTGGTCTTCCTGAAGCTTATTGTATTCTCTTTGAAGGAAGTCTTGCTAGTCGTATGAATAGTCATTCTAGTCCACCTGGTCATTCTCACTAAGAATTACTGGAAAACTAGCCAAGGGAATGGCTATAGGACTATGACAGCCTCTACTGAGACTTTCCTCAACATGTGAAACCCTGTAAGACACTTAGAAACTTCAGTGCCGGGGATTCTTGAGATAGATATTTGTATTTAATAGTGATAATTTTTTTACCAGTACTTTGGGGATCCCAATCTACCCCTGACTGACCAATTTGTAGCATTAATAGCATCCCATGGCATCTTAACTGCACATTGTTCAGAGATGAAACTCCTTTCTTCAAAACACATTCTCTGACAGCCTCTTTTGATAACCTTACTTCTTTCATTAAAAGATGTAGTAGAAGTCTTTCCCCACTCACCACTCACAGATTTATAGACCTCTGTGCTCGTTCCCCTAGGCTGACACTTTTCATGTGGTGATTCCCATATATCTCAGTAATTCCGCCTCTCCTGTTCTCCAACTTCCACCTGTCTGAACACTGTTTTCTGACCTTCCTTGATGGAGACACTGAGAGTAATGAGATTTTGGCGCATAGAGGTAGTGATGTTAATCCAGCACAACAATTCCTGGGGGTCTTCCTAGACAAGTGAAGTCTTGTCAATTTATTCCTGACAGCTGACAGGATTTTCATTGCAGATGTTTTCAGTTTAGGGATTGTTATTATACCCACTGGAAAACTGTTTTATAGACAAATATGTCCCTGCATTAGAACTTTCTCCCCAGAACTCCCTTCATTTAATTTACTTCAATAAGAAAAGGTAAGAAAGAAAAAGGAAACATAACTTATGAGCTAAAATAGAAATTTCCTTCTTTGTTCTTACATAGTCTCTCCATCACTGGGAGAATGAGAGGCTGAACTGTTTCTTCCCACATAAACATATGCTCTTTCTCTTGGGGTTTGAGGCCATACCAGACAATCAGAATAGTTTCCTCTGAGTGTTTTCTCTTTGTCTCTTGCCTGGTTAAATAAAAATGGATAAATCTCAATCACAGCAGGTTATCTCTATTTGTAGTCTTGTTATGATACGTAAGTTTGACTGCCAAATAAACAAGTACCAGTAATAGCAAGGTCTAATGAGGTGTAGATGCATTGATGATATTATGAACCTGTAGACTGTCTGATGGTAAGATAGCACATCAATAAATTTAGAGATAAAAAGAGTAATTAATTTTGGTTTTGAAAAGAACAGCAATGGAGGCAGTCCTGGATGCCACTCTTAAAAGCTGGGATTTTGACATGAAATAGAGAGATTTACATAGGAGTGAGTAATTATCTTTACTGTCATTTCTTTATAGTAGCTAAGTCAATACACACTTGTAGGGCACAAATCATATATGCAGGCATGTTGGAAGGGATTTCTGGACCTCTCTAGTCCAAATGATTACTCAAAACACATCCAATTAGATTAATTTCCTCAGTGCATAGTCTAGTCAAACTTTGAATAACTCCAGCAAAGGAGATTCAACTGTCCCTCTGGACAACCTGTGAAGTGCTTGACCATCCTTATAACCATCCAGAATTTATTCCAAATATATAATGAGAATTTCCCACATTCAACCCACAAATTTTTTACCCCAATTCAAATCCCAGTGCACCTTCAAGATTTTCGATTCCACTTTTCCTACACTTTCCCATCAGGTAGTTGCAGACAGCACTAAGATCCACCTTAGCTTTACTTAAAGTTAATAAACCCAGTTTCCAACTTCTCCTTGCATCTCTTGCACTGTACTGCCCTAATATTGTCCTGCTCATGCAGCCCAGGGTATAGCTGTCCACCTTCGTGACACGGGCACACTGGTGACTCCTGCTCAACCTCTTGTCCAGCAGAACTGTGAGCTATTTTTCTGCAAAGCTACTTTCTATTCAGTCGGCTCTGCATCTGACAAGTAAATAGATTGAGACAAATTGCTCCTACAAGCAGTTGTTTTTCTCTATGAGCTGTAGAGGGAATCTAGAGTGATTAGCTCAAGTGTAGCCATCTACACAGAAGCTGACTAAATGTAGGTGAGAGGCATGTATCTGTGAACTCTTCCAAATTCCTGCACTTTTTGACAAAAAGTTCAGTTCTCTGGAAGAGATGTTAATATTGTTGGGTTAGAATTATTGAGAGACATCACAGAGGGACATCGAGGAGCAAGAAGACATAAAAGCATCAAGAAAGATTGCCCTCCTTCTTGGGCTCTTGCTTAGATTTATCTCTGGACATTAAATTGCCTCCTAGGAACTTGACACAGGTCTAAGATTCCAAGAAGAATAGATTATCTTGCCTGCTGTTTGACTGTTCATGCTAGGCTTGTAAATAAAACAAATGAGACTTGGATTACCCACAGATTCCTTATCACCAATTTTTTGTCTTTTTCCTCCTAGGACACAAGCCTGTTTATGTGAGCTGACTTCAATTCTCCCTCCCCACTTTCCTGAATTGATTGTAAAATTCTTTCTTTATTTTTTTTTTCCCCCAGTACTGTCTCAGAACCAAAGAGGAGCACACTGAGGAAAGGCCGCCCGCTTCCTATTGAAAGCAGCTGTTTTAAGAACAGTCAGAGAATTTGTCATCATAAACATCCACCCTACCCTTTTATGAAGTTTATTTTCTTTCATTCAAAATCACTATAATTTCATAATGGTATAGTGATAATGGCAGAACAATAACCCTTTTACATATACAGCAGGTTCCTACCTCGCATAAAACATCTTACACATCACTTAAAGCGATAGGCATATATTTTCAGTGAAAGATTTTTCTTCCATCTGTTCAGACAGTGCATTTTCCAACTAAATATTGCCAAGCTTGTTAGCTTTGGAAAAAATAAAAGATGAATTAAAAAAAATAATCTGCATCACTTAGTGACTTAGCTGAGGAACAGATGACTCTCTGCTTAACACTGGAGAAGATCTATGTTGAATGTGTCAGCTTTGCAACATAGTGGTCACTTCTTATGTTGCGATTAATGCACTCTTTCTTGCTTTCTATAGCAGCATATGTAGAGCTCACCCCTCGTCATGACAAAATGAAGTCCATGGAAACTTTTCCACAGCTTTGCTAGAGCTGGGTGAGCAATATGGACAGAGTGGTGTAAACCAAACACAGAGGAAGCGTAAACCATTTTCACAGATATGTTTACACCACCAACACTAGAGCCAGTCCTGGAGTCAGAGGTACAGAGAAGACAAGCCAACCCAGAACTGTGTGAGACAGTTCAGGTCTGTAAAAGTATTGTTCACCGGCAAACCTGGCAGCAGCAGTCCAGGAACCTAGCTGGAAGGGGACTGGTATTTACCAGACAGTTTTGTGTTTAGCTCAGGGGACATCATGGCACCCAGGAAAAGACAGTGACATCAGTATAGAGTTCCAGATCTACAAATATAACTAAATCCTATCCTGACCCAGCAGTTTGTCAGGAACAGGATCCCAGTTCCTAATCTCTAACAAAGGTATTTGAAGATTTGGTGTTCAAAATTAAGTTAGTTATCCCAAACACTATAATCAGTGGAGAAAAATAGCTTCAGATAATTATTTATCTTGTTTAAGCACAGACATCAAAGATGGGTCAAACAATATGCTCTCTGGCATATTGAGCCTCCTCTGTTGGATAAAAAGGGTCCAGATGAGGAACTAAATCTAGCTGAAACTGCCATGTGCATATCCAATAAATCTACAGTGGAAAAAAGTTTGGTTTCCTCTAGGCCTGCATGTGTATTCCCATCAGTGAATTGACTTCAATTATTTGATCACCAAATCTTACCCAGGAAGGAAATAGTTGTTCTCTATTCATAAAACCAATTTGGAACCAGTCCCTTAGAATATGCCACCTTATGGGGATCTGAAACTTGTTCACCTGCAGACCTTAAACTCATATCTAGAGTGCTTCATATTCACTTTAAGTCATCCATGGGAAATTAAGTAAGTTTTGGGCAGGATGTTAATGTTAGGTACTCAGTGAAAGTGTAGTTTAAGCTCAGCAAGAATCAGCTAGAGTTGTAGCTGCATATCGCTTTTGCTCCCAGAGCTGGTGTAGCATCTTGACATCATGTGAATCTACGTTTTTTGTATGCCTCTAGGAGCCTAATCTGATAAAATGCATTCTTGCATATGCCCCTGTCTGTCTGTCTCTTGACACCTAAATTCCGTTGAAAGCCCCTGTCTGTCTGTCTCTTGACACCTAAATTCTGTTGAAAGAATTCCGAATTCTAATTGCTGGTCTCCATTGAAAGCTTGGTTCTAATTGCTGGTCTAAATCACAGCCACAAACTCAAAATAATGCTTAATGTATTTGTGAAAGAGTTTCCAAAACAGCTACTCTAACTTTGGATTTCAGTTCATGATACTCCTTGCTGTTTATTCGACCTTTAAAATTAATTTCTTAATTACTTAAACTTTCAGCCATGTCTCATATTTTATAGTTTCTCACCCCTCCCAGTGATCCCCTAACTCCCAGTCCCCCTATCCTGAAGCACTCAAAGCTGAAAAGATAGCTTTAATTTCATTTTGCATTGCTTTCCTTTTATAATAATAAACCACCCACCAACACAGGCAAACTTTTGACTTGATTTAAAGCCAGCTCTCTGATGTGTCTCCAGCTTTGCCTTCTGACTTTCTGTCTGTGCAGATGTAAATTATTCAGTGAGGGGTGATGTAGACATGCCTCCTTCATTAACGTCAGTGGGACTCGTGAGGCTGAAGGAAAATCTACCCTCCCCACAGGCATCTCATGTTGGAATTTTACACTTTATGGCTGTCTAGTAGGACCATATATCACCACACTCTTCATAACTGTTATTCATTCTCCGGAAGGAAAAGGGAAAAAAAAAAGGGAAAAAAAAAAAAAAAGGAAAACTCTGCTGTTCTTTGCATTACACAGATCCTTTACCACATAAAAACAAAAAGAACATAAAAATAAAAAATGCTTCTGCTAGTGTTTACCACCCAGTACTGCCAAAATGTGAAAGTACCCAAAAGTGGGTGTCATTTGTGATGCTGTAATTAATCACACATAATTGCTTACAGTCCATGTAGTACCTACTAAGTGATTTTGTAAAACATGGTTAGACCACAGATGTGATCCAGTTGGTGCTTTGTACCCTTTCCTAGATTTCAGTACTGAATGGATTGTTAGTTAAGACATCGACAGCCCACCACCAGTATATCATGTGGTCCATATCAAAGCGTTATTTGGCCCATGAGCAGTATAGTATCATCATTGTTGCAAAGCACAGAATAATAAGGCAGAGACATATACTAACAGTTTGGGATAGCCAGATTCATCAGATTCATTTTAATGAACAGTGAGGCCAGAAAAGCAAACCCAACCATCTGTGCTGCAAAGACACTGAATGCTGGAATTTTTTTCCCTTCATCGTCATATTGCTATATCAGCACATGTGCGAACTTCAAACCTTCCCCATAACACATGTGCTCCAATTGTGATCATTTGGATGCAATTTGGTTTATGCTTCCATTTCTCCCCTGTTGATATGAGTGGGGAGGTTGTTGTTGCCGTTGGAAATGCTTTGACATTTCTGTTTCAATTTCTTAATGTTCTTCTATGTGACCTTGTCCAATCAAATCTAACAGGTACTGGCACACACACACTTCTGCTTTGATCTGAAAATGTGCACAATTATGTGCTAGTCGTTTGTGATTTGTAATTGATGGTATTTAAAAAATATGCATATAGCTTCCTAATGAGGTAAAAAAAAAGGCAGTGCCCTGTTGCAAAATGTGAGGGTGCAGGAAAAGGCATCTTATGGGTTCTTTCATTGAAAATTAAACTACTAAACTTGAAGTAATGCCATGTGACCCACAAGAAAATAAAAACAAATAAAAAAGATCCTGGTTGCGTAAAGAAACCAACAGCAGTCTTGGAGCCCTCAGCTCTTTCAGGAATTGATGATTGGACTCATTTACCCCAATTTATGTCTTCAATTTATGTTCCTGTTAATCCCAAGCTTCCTTTGCAGGCATGAAGAGGGAGACAGAAGGACACTTCAGCATCTCCAGGATGATGTGCTCCATCCAAGATCTGTCACTTTCTCTCTCTGTCTCTCCACTGCCCATGGAAAGTGCATGTGGTGACCAAGCTTTGTTTCTTCAAGTTGGGTTCAGGAGAATTAATATGTAATCACAAATGTATCCAAAAGGCACAGTGTCTAAGGAAACACCACAGAGCAGTCACTCATCTTGGTAGTAAGGGCAGAGCAACCTTTGGAGCTGGACGCACTGTGACCTCATCAGTAGCTCCTATCTGATGGAAACCTTTATTAATGAAGTTTCCCTGCTTTAAGGGCATAAATGAGTACTTGTGCGTGGTTTTTCACTCGTCTGAGTGGATACATCAGCTCAATTGACACTACCTGAGGGATTGCTCCAATTGCTTTAGGCAGATATAACCCTATTATTGAAATTACTGTTGGGTTAAAATGAGGAACATGGAACAGTCGTGGCTGCAGTGATTCATGCTAATTGCGATAGCTCCATTTCACTTTGCAGAGCCAGGGGCATTTGGAAGCTGATATCTGTTCTATTAACAAACAGGGACATCACAGTGCCACAGGGTGAAAGCTTATTACAGGTATTAAACGGATGGGCTGAGTGAATGCTAAACAGTGTCAACAGTTGAATAATTTTGATTTTTAGCTTTTTTGGTTGAATGTGGCAGGATGCAAAGCCTGCATATGGGGATTACATGGCAGTGGGGGGAAAGGTGAAACCAAGTTAATGGACAAAATGTGGTCATGGTTAAAAACAATGGTAAGATTATGTGCTCCTTCTGTGGTGAGAAGATTAGTCTGTAACATATTCACATGGATATGGCAATGCTGCGTGAGAAGTTCTAGGGAGCATCCATCATGTACTGCATGTTTCCAGAACTCTACACTTGTTCTGACATGCATGTTTGTGCCTACTTACTGATCTACTGCCTCAGCACTTGTAAAGCAAGGCTGTCTTCTGCATTTGTTGAACAGCAGTTTTGGTCTTGTATGTTTTCAAGAGAAGAATCTTTATCTTCATTTCTGTAAGTTCTTTTGTCCCTCTCTCTGGGATTTTAGCTGTTGGGTAGTTGTTTCTGGTATTCTATTTATTTATTTATTTTTACAGAAAAGCATTGTTACAATTATTGTGGTAAATAGATGATAATATTTAAAAAGACTGTAGCAATTTTCTAGTCTGTCCTCCTATTTGTCACCAGTCTGATAAATTCTGTATCTATCCTGTCACTTATTTTGGAGAGGAGTATATACTTTTTAGACAGAGACATCTGAAATGAGGCATTCTTCATTCTCAAAGGGGGAAGAATCCTGTCCCAAGAGATTTCAGCATTGATTGGCACGTCTTTAAACTGGATGTGAAGGGGAGGGGGCTGATAACATCAGGGCTCTCCTCAAGGCTCCTGAGGCAATAGGAATCTGGGAAACACAGATAAAGCACCATAAAAGAAGGCAACATGAAGAGCAACATGAAGGAAATGGAGCCATTCCATATAGTAAGCCAGCCCCACTGGGCACCCAGCTGAAGTGCCTATACACAAATGCATGCTACATGGGGAACAAGCAAGAGGAGCTGGAAGCCATTGTGTATCATGAAAGTTATGATGTAGTTGCCATCACAGAAATGTGGTGGGATGAATTGAATGACTGGAGTGCCGCAATGGATGGCTACAAGCTCTTCAGAAGAGACAGGCAAGGAAAGAGAGAAGTAGGGGTGGTCCTGTATGTTAGGGAGGATTATGAATGTGTAGAACTAACTGAGGGTACTGACAGCATTGAGTGCCTATGGGTAGGAATCAGGGTGAGGGCCAGCAAGGCTGTATCATCATGGGAGTCTGTTACAGACCAACCAGGATGTAGAGACAAAATGCTCTATAAACAGCTAGCAGAGGTCTCAAGATCGCTTGCCCTTTTCCTGGTGGGAGACCTCAACCTACCAGATATCAGCTGTGTATGCAATACAGCTGGGAGGGAACAGTCTATAACGTTACTGGCGTGTGTTGGGGATAACTTCCTGGCTGGTGAGGGAGCCAACTAGGGAAGGAGCACTATTAGATTTGCTGCTTGTAAATAGAGAGGAACTTGTGGGGAATGTAATGGTTGGAGGCTGCCTGGGGTGCAAAGACCACAAAATGATAGAGTTTTTGATTCTCGGGGAAGCAAGAAGGGGAGTCAGCAGGACTGTGACATCATGGAGTTCTGGAGTGCAGACTTTGGTCTTTTCAAGAGTCTGTTTGACAGAGTCTGTTGGGAGACAGCCCTGAAGGGCAAAGGAGTCCAGGAAGACTGCACGTTTTTCAAGGGGGAAGTCTTAAAAGCCCAGGCACAGTCTGTCCCTGTGTGCAGGAAAGCGAGACGTTGAGGGAAGAGACCGGCCTGGCTGAAAAAAGAGATGGGGTCACTGCTCAGGGAAAAAAGGAGAGTTTATGGCCTTTGGAGAAAGGGACAGGTCACTTAGGAAGATTATAAAGGTGCAGTAAAGTTATGCAGGGAGAAGATTAGAAAGGCCAAAGCCCAGCTTTAACTGAACCTGGTCCTGGATGTTAAAAACAATAAAAAGAATTTCTATAAATATATTAACAGCAAGAGGAGGACTTGGGAGAACCTCCATCCACTATTGGATATGGGAGGTAATGTAGTGACAAAAGATGAGGAGAAGGCTGAGGTACTGAATGCTTTCTTTGCCTCAGTCTTTAGTAGTGGAGTGGGGTGTCCCCCTGGTACTCAGACCTCTGAGCCAGCAGTTAGGGGTGGGGACCATAATGAAGCCTATAATCCAAAGGGAGGTCATCAGGGACTTGCTCCAAAACCTCAACACAAACAAGTCTATGGGACCAGATGGGATTCTCCTGGGGGTTCTGAAGGAGTTGGCAGAAGTGCTTGCGGAGCCACTTTCCATTATCTACCATCAGTCTTGGGGAGGCAAACCAGGAAAACTGAGGAGGTTCCAGTCAACTAATGTAAAGCAAATGTGACACCCATCCACAAGAAGGACTGGAAGGATGATCCTGGGAACTACAGACCTGTCAGTCTGACCTTGATGCCTGGGAATGTCACAGAACAGATCATCCTCAATGCCATTGTATAGTGCATGAAGGACGCCCAGGTGATCGGGCCCAGCCAGCACAGGTTCACGAGGGACAGGTCCTGCTTCACAAACCTTATCTCCTTCTATGACAAACTGACTTGTTTGGTGGATGAAGGAAAGGCTGTGAATGTTGTTTACCTGGACTTTAGCAAGGCCTTTGATTCAGTCTCCCACAGTATCCTCCTGGAGGAACTGGCTGTCCATTGCTTAGATGGGAATACTCTGCACTGTGTTAAAAACTGGCTGGAGGGCCGGGCCCAGAGAATGGTTGTGAATGGAGTTTAATCCAGTTGGTGGCTGATCACAAGTGGTGTCCCCCAGAGCTCGGTACTGGGCCAGTTCTTTTTAACATCAATGACCTGGATGAGGGGAACAAGTGTACCCTCAGTAAATTTGTAGACAGCACCAAGTTGGGTAGGAGTGTCGACTGTCAGAGGATAGTTGTCAGTCCTTACAGAGGAAACTGCACAGGTTGGATTGATAGTCTGAGACCAACAGGATGAGTTTCAATAAGGCAAAGTGCCACGTCCTGCACTTGGGTCACAACAACCTCAGGCAGTGCTACGGGCTTGGACCCAAGAGGTGATTGTCCCCCTGTACTCGGCACTGGTGAGACGCCACCTTGAGTACTGTGTCCAGTTTTGGGCCCCCTACCACAAGAAAGACATTGAGGTGCGGGTCCAGAGAAAGGCAACAAAGCTAGTGAGGGGTCTGGAGCACAAGCCTTATGAGGAGAGGCTAAGGGAGCTGGGGGTGCTCAGCCTGGGGAAGAGGAGATTGAGGGGAGACCTTATTGCTCTCTCCAGCTCCCGGAAAGGAGGCTGTAGAGATGCAGGGGTCTTCTCCCAAGTCACAGGTGACAGGACAAGAGGAAACATCCTCAAGTTATGCCAGGGGAGGTTCAGGTTGGATATTTAGAAATTTTTTTTCACTGATAGCATTATCAGGCATTGGAATGGGCTGCCCAGGGTGGTGGTTGAGGCACCATCCCTGTAGGTTTTCAAAAGACAGGTTGACATGGTGCTGGGAGACATGTTATTGCATTGGTGTTTATTTTTGTCAGAGTTAGGTTGATGGTTGGACAAGATGATCTTGAAGGTCCATTCCAACCTAGAAGATGCCATGATTCTACGATTCTATGCAGCCCAGGAGTCAGTGAAGATCTGTACCTTTGTAAAGTGGCAGCTAGACATTGGGTAAGGAAGCCTACATATTTTAAAAGGGCAGGAGACACACAAAGATAGGCAGCATAAGCCTACCCAGAGTATATCAGAATCATAGAATCACCCAGGTTGGAAGAGACCTTTTAGGATCATGTAGTCCAAACAAAAAATAAAAAAAAAACACAAAAAAACCCCACAAACAAAAAACTAAAACCACCGCCACCACCAACAAAAAACCCCTCAAAACCCACAAAAAACCCACAAAAACCCCCACCACACCACCACCACACAAAACACCACCCAACACTAATCCATATCCCCGAGCACCATGTCAACTCGTCTCTTGAAGCCTTCCAGGGATGGTGCCTCAACCACCTCCCTTGGCAGCCCATTACAATGTCTGACAACCCTTTCAGTAAAAAATATTTCATAATATCTAACCTGAACCTCCCCTGGTGCAACTTGAAGCCATTGCCCCTTATCGTATCATCTGTGACTTGGGAGAAGAGACTGACCCCCGCCTCTCTACAGCCTCCTTTCAGGTAGTTGTAGAGAGCAAGAAGGTCTCCCCTCAGTCTCCTCTTCTCCAGACTGAACAACTCCAGCTCCCTCAGCCTCTCCTCATAAGGCTTGTGCTCNNCTGGACCTGCTCCAGCACCCCAATGTCTTTCTTGTGGTAGGGGGTCCAAACAAGGTGGGGTCTCACCAGTGCTGAGTACAGGGTTTGGTATTCAGTCCTCGGTTTCCAAGTATCCTTTTTTTTAAAAAAAAAAGCACAACAAACCACAACATATAAACAGAGACACAAAAAGTGGAAGAATTAATCACATTTGTGATCCCTGAAAAATTCTACTCTACTCAAGAGTATTTTGGTGGATTAATCATATAATACATTCCCATCTTCTCCTGCATTACAAAATGAAACAAGTCCAAACCTTTTCACTTTTTCTCCCCTCCTCAAATATTTCCAATTACACAAATATGAATACACAAATATGAATCACTTAATTCCATAACAGGTATTAACAAAGAGCCCCAGTTTGACCTGTTCATGGATATAAAAAGAGCCTAGATCAAAATCTGTGGTCAGATGTATTAAGATTCATTCAGTTAAATTGAGGTGGGATGAAAAACAACTTTAAAGGTAGGGTTGCATTCTGTCAAAACCCAGTAGTTCTGGGTTGTTTACAGCAGGATTTTCTGAAGAGCAGTTTAGGGCAAATGGGAGGGGCTGAGATTATCATTAATTCCGTGATTCAAGAGAAAATTACCTCAGACCCTAGACACTGTTTAAAGAACCTGTGACAGAAGTGACAAATTTACAACAGAAGAATTTTGTTATTTAGCTGATTATATGGCTGATAAAAATAATTAAAATACCCCAATAAGGATTTATATAGTTACCATATTATTAAAAGTTTATAACCACTTGCTAATTGGCACCATTAATGAAAATTAATACAGCTACATGCACTTAAGTATTTCACCCTGTAATGAGGGAATGAACAGTGACATGAAATACTACTAATAATTAATACTACATATATTTTCATGGACAAATAATTTGTCCAAGGCTTTGCCAAGAAAAGGAAATACAATTATTCAGTGTGTGGGTAACATGCAGTGTTAACATGTTAACTGCAGATCTTGTAGATATATCCTGTACCAGCAGTGAAAGCCAGGCTTGGTTGTCAGGTCACCTGGGCTTCCTGCACAGTGCATTTGGACCAGCACCGTATCAAAAGCGTCCAATGTGCTTGGTTGAGAACTCCCTTTTAAGAAGCATGAATGACAGGTTATTGCAGACTTTATCCTTTTCTGAAACTTAGGCACTTTGCTCAGTCCCTGGGATGTACCATAACACATCATGATTACAGACCCAAGTCTGTCTGGAAGTTATTTATTTATGACCTTCCCCTTGTTCCCCCCTTCAAAGGAATCGTCTTTTTTATTTGAAATCTGTATGTGAGTTTAGTGATTAGAAAAGGCCTTAAAAAGTGAGTACCCCAATTTTTAATTTACATATTTTCTTATAATAATTCAAAATTCATCTCCAGCTTTCTGGGATACCTTGCTAAGAAATAAGATAAATTTGAATTTTTATCAACTGGATGAGGTAGAGAGTCAAGAGCCAGTAGTAGAACACTAGAGTCCATTTCTAACTGGACATCCTAGAACATACCCATCCATTCAGTCTCATTGGGTTTTTTTGGGTCCAATTAATTAATCTTTCATTCCTTACTATAAAATTTAAATGACTGCAGAGTAGAGAATGCTTCTCCTTTAATCTCATTTGTAACATAACAGATAGGATACTTTCCTATTATGAACTGAGGAATTCAGGAGCACTTTCCTGGTGCTCTCTTGAAGCTTTGTCATTTAACACAAAAAAATTTTCATGATTCTACATTGAAAGAAAGGAAAAAAAGTAAATTCCTTCAGGGAGAAATTGAACATAGCTTTCCCAGTCCTGGAGGGTTCCTATAACCACAAATTTACTATTATAAAGACAGATTCCATCATTACTTTTCCAATCTCATTCTCTGGAGAGAAGCTAGATGAAAGACTTACATTCTGTAATTGGGATTCACTGTATGTACTTCTCTGAAATGCAGCCATGAGAGCCCGGAATTTAATTTTATTCTTATTTATTTTGTTCTGTGCTGTGAGTCCACCCAAAAATTTGATAGCTTTTATCAATTTTGTCTTGCGGTGACTTAGCAAGAATTAGTTGCTATTTGTTAATTACTATGTGATCTTTCATATAAATTCCACTGAATATATGAGGTTCTTTTATTGGTGCAAATTGTTTGACCATTTTCAGGCATTGCTTGGAGTACATTGGAGTACATTCCCATGGGAGTTAGTTTACCTTTCCTATCCAACATACCCCACATTCAGGAAAATATCTATTGAAGCACCACTTTTTCATTTGTTTTCTGCTCTTAAAATTGATTGTGAATTTATGTACAACATTGCTCAAGTTTCCTTACAAGCTGGACACAAACTTACAGTAAAGCTTATCATAGTGAACTCTGCATTTTTCACTGACTCTCACTATTTCTCCTTTTTCATTCCATGCTTATCTGAAGAATAAGTTTAAAGTATGGTTGCAGAGATGCATGGCACCTTTTGGCTTGTTCTCATCATATACAATTTATTTAATGCAATGAAAGGAATAAAGTTACCCCAACAACTAGATGTCATCAAAGGACTAATTCCCTCTTTATGTCCTCCTCCAGTTTTGTGTTCTAAGTTTTGACCTTCTTCATGATGACTCACCCTGTTAGAATGTTTTCCCAAGGGATGTTTGTCTAGTAGGTAAGTGATTTGCTTTCAGATCTCGGTTAGAAAGTCACCTTTTGCCTGTTTACATTGCTTTGGAAAGGTATATTCATCTTGGTGTTCAAAAACCCCTTTCAGCATCCATTCCATTACCTGGATTACCAAAATAAGCTGTCTTGTAGCGTAGCATTAATTGTACCTAATTTAGAACATCTAATGTAGACATTTCTGTCTGAGTTGTTATAGGATTTTTAACGACTACAAAAAGAAATAGTCAGTTTTTCAGTGAAATTAATCTTGTCTTGTATTAGGCAGTTTAATGTAGGACAGAAAACCCTACACTAAAGCACCTATTTTTTTTTCAGAGACCATAAAGAGAGCCAGTGATGATTATCTCAGACAGAGCCATCTGTATTGTAATTGTCTAAAGTTAAGGAAGATGAATCCAATCCAGAAGTGAGAAGTAATGGTAGCATATCTAAGACCACAAAAATACATTTCCTCTCTCTGCTCTTCCAGTCACAGAAGAATACAGTGGAGCTGGCCACACATCACAAATAAGATAAAAGGCACAGCCAAAGTGAATAGATTAGCACAAAGCCATATGTAGAACAGCTCAAAGCTCCTGACAAATAATGTTGAACTTCTAACAAAATGCTGCAAATCAAAGCCTATTGAAAAAAACATTACAAGAACTGGGCTGGGGAGATGGAGGAGATGGGGGTGGAGGAAAAACAAGTGACATTCTTATAGTAAATTTTTCAGTGAGAAGGCAAGTGTAATCTCAGGCCAATAGTTTGTCCCTTGAGGCTCTTAAATGTTCTCCTATATTCAGCAGAACAGTGTTTACATCACCTTTCCCAACAAAGTGATATTTGGGCTGCCTGCTCTCCAATTTACGTAACAGCCTAATATATATTCTGCCTTTCTGACTTCTATTAAAATCAGGCTTCTTTTCCATAGTCCTCTAAATACTGTCTTTCTACTGTCCATCATTAAATTATAGGCTTTTCTTCTTCCCTTCCTCTTTCTCCCTTCCTTTCTTTTCTGCTCCACCCTACATCTCCCAGAAGTATTTGCATTTGTGTGGCAAATACACTGATTCTTTTCACATGGTTTGCTCCAGCATGACACGAACTATTTAATTGTAAATTATTAAGTCATCTGTACTTTCCTGAAATTATTCACAGTGGAATGACAGGAAATTATTCCTAGTGGAATGACAGGATATGATATGATGAAATCACGATTCACATGTAAATTGGATGTCCGCTGATAGAAATCTGAAGTCCACTGAGAATTCTCCAAAAAGAAAATGCTGCCAGGTTTATCCATTGGGTAGATCATTTATTAATGGATAGCTTCTGTATTAAGTCTGTCCACTCTCTTAGTTGTTAAACCTCAGGGGAATTTTTTTTTTTTTTAGTTGTACTTTGATGTGAAGGTTTTAGACAAACATAATTTCTGTTCTTCCTACATATATTTCCCCCTCAAATATCTGATTTGTCAATCACACACACATATATATACATATATATATATATATATATATACACATATTATATATAAGGTCTGACCGCTAGCTGGCATAATTCACTGTATCTTTATTGCTTGCATGGAATTGTGCCAGTTTGCCCATGCTGATGTTCTGTAGACCGCAGATTAAAGTGTACACAACTACAAAGAAATTGTCATGCTTCTTTATTTTTGCTCTTTCTACAAAGCTGTCTGCACAAATTATCTCTTTGGCTTTCTCTGATTTACTTTAAAAGTGTTACATTAATTTTAAATGCAAATTGCAATAATTAAATTTGACCTTATAAACTATCAGATGTGATGGGAATTTCCCTTCTTGATTTTTTATCTTAAATTGGAAAGGAACCAGATCAAACAAGCAGGGAATTTCAAAGTCAAAACAAATACCATTCATGGCAAGGGACTCTGCTACAATAACAAAAAAGAAAACATATTTATGCATGTATATATGTGTGTGTGTGAGTGTATAATATAGATGTTAACCACAAGCTATTCAAAATCTTTAAATTTTTATGTAAAACTGGGAGTAGCTCATCTTTTGTTGTTAAGGAGAAAAAAATCACAATCAAAGTGACCCACATAGACATATTTTTTTCTTTCTTTAATAATGGATACTTTCAGATACGTCCTAAGGTCCTATTCCTCCTGTCATGTTTAAAGGGTTTATTGTTTCCAGAAAAGCTTTTGCTGCTCCCTCTGGAGACTGAGCTGATCTAAGGTAATATTAATTCTGTGCCTCTCTCTTGTCGGAACTCGGCTTCAAACGGAATAAATGAGATGAGAGCTGAAAGAGAGGTTATGCAAGCTGTCATCCTCCATTGTGTTGGAGGCATCAATGACTCTCAGAACAAATTAGGTGTCACTCTACTAAATCGCAGTCAGAAAGGCAAATCAGTTTATAGAAGACTTATTTGGTCTCCTGGAAAGCTCTTGCATTCAGAGCACAGTTAATCTTCCTTTTCTTTCGATAATTTTAAAAATCCTCATTTTTTATTTCTTTTTAAACAAAGATGAAGCAGAATTTCCTCCTGATGACTCACAATGTTCCCCGTACAATTCATGCTGATTAGTTCAGTCTAATTTCTCTCTCTCCAAAACAAAAAAAAGAAAAAAAGTCTTACAGGGATTTGTTTCACTCCAAAAAGAGAAAAAAGAAATGACTACATATGTTTTATTAGACTCCTTAATTTTGGGATTCTGACTTGGGAAAGAACACTGTGATAAAAAGAGTATGTGAAGAAAAAAAAATATTTATGATGCATGTCAATTCTTCTAATTTTGCAAAGCTTACTGATTATAGTCATACTTATCTAAGTGACTTTCACCCTGTAGAGAAAGAACTAGCATTACTAAACTACCTGGTTAATAGTTCATATCTGGAACTATTTTTTAGGTTTTTTAAATTTTTAATTTTTCTTTTTTTTTTTTACCAGAAAAGAGGCTAAATGGATTTTTGCATTCTAGGCTGCACAAGGAAAGTATTTCTTCTACAATAGAGTGATGTGTAATTAGTTTTTCACTGAGAAAGACATGCTTATCTGCTTCTTGAAAGAAAAAACTTGCCATATTTTAACAAGATCAGGACAAAGATGGAATACGCCTACAAAGATGGAATAGATACCTACAACTGAGGTATCTATTCTAATTCAAGATTATGCCTATATGAGCAAAGAGTATCGTGCAGCAGGACTAAATCTGCAGAATGAAACAGCAGCTGTTGAGGGCCATTTTGTATTTAAAAGGGATTTTTTTCATATTAGCTTTAGTCTAGACCTATGACCCAATAGGTGCTGCAGTACATCAAGTGTGCTTTTGAAGAGCATCTTTTAGTTTGCTTCATTTGAAAGGCTTTGAGACCCTTCTGTGATGAGAACCAATGTGCAATAACTGAGATCAATCAGGAGATTTGCTTCAAAAGTACACCATCAAGAAAAATTGAATGGAGATATATTATTTGTTTCTCATAAAGTCCAAGATAATAGATAAGCAGAGAATGCCTAAAACTAAAGTAGGTCTCAGAAGTCACTGTATTACTATGTGGTTGAGGCTATGACTTGGGAACCCAGTGCTATGTTTCCAGAGACAAAGCACATTAAATTTCCTGAATTTTAGAGAAATATTTATATTTCATTTGCGTTGGAGTTCTTAAATTACTTATAGAAGGCATAGAGAGGGTTAAATTGATAGAACTAAGCTCAGGGAAGCCACCCTAAACTTTATAGTGTGAAATACCAAGGAAAAAACAGAAATTAAACACCACTATCAATAAGTAGCTGAACAGCTAATCTTCTCCTTGAGATGAACACCTAAAAGAAGTAATCCTAAATAGAAAGGAACCAGATATATTCCTTCCCCACTGCAAATGACAGAAAAACTCTCCATGTGCTTGAATGAGTGAGGAGATCTGTTACTGATAGTTCACCCTGCCTGCTTCAAAATAGGGCAGTTCTCCTGTGTTTTTAGTGAAATGTCAACACAGCAGACATATTAGGTATTTGAAAATGAAACTTTCTCATCAACTGCTGTTGACATTTTTCTGCTTCAGGAGATAAGCAGTGTGCTTTTGAACCTCCTCAGGCACAGGAGGGAGCTGAACTCAGATCCCCCACATGCTGGAAGGTAGATCTAAGACTTGATTAGTCATAAAAAAACACTTAATTCAGCTTCATTCCAGCTTTAAAAAAGAAAGACCTTTGCCTAAGCTTGTTTCTTTGTTTTTATGAATGAAGAGACAGAGGGATTATGACTGAGCGTCCCAAATGTAAGTAAATTCCTCTTTATGGGCAAAGTTAAGACAACAAAATCCTGAGAAGACAGGGATCTTCCTCAGCATTTCCTGCAGATTGCCATAAGTAATTTAGTAATCATCCTCCTGCCAAATACAAAACCTAGTCTATCAATGCTGCCACAGTGGCTAGGAACCTAAAAACTAATCTTCATCATCATCAATGGTACAGGGTCAAAAATTCATCACATGAAGAGCCCATATCCAGGAAACGTCAAAGATCTCAGTGCCTTAATGTTCATAGAACATAAAGTGCTACTGGAAAATAAGATGTCCAACATAAAAGGAGGAAGTAGGATCAACCTCAGTTTCAGCACTCTGATAACATCTTCCTTTTTTCTCAGTACATTGGAAAGACTCCTGTGCAGAGATGCTTGAATGTAACTAAACGTTTTCTTTGAATGTTCCTTCCAAGTAATAAAAACATTTGATTTGACCATGCTCATACATCATTTATACTGACTTTCTCTTGATATTTGACAAATTAGTTAACTGGAAAGATTATTTGCAGACCCAGCTCATACTTAAGTTCATATTGCAAACTATTTGAAAAAAAGTATTTCATATGCATTATAAGGAGTATCCTCAATGTAGGAAACATGCTTTTATGATCTTGATTTACGTAATAAAGTGATGGAAGGAATTTTCAGACAGTGCAGTGACACAGAGCTGATAATGACAGGCCTGAAATGGTGGGACAAAGGCCCCATCTCCATTATTCACATGAGATTCCCCAGTCCAGCTGCTCTTGTCACTGAAATCCAGACCCTTACCTTTGGACACTGATCTTGATCCAGTTATTTTATATAGAGGTATGGGCAGCAGGTATCTGAGAAACACAAGGAACAAGCTCAGTCTTTCTGCTAAGCAGGTGTATGGTGTGGGACCTCAGGACCCAATATAATTGTCTCCCATAATTAGCAGTCATCACATCAGTATCAGCACTCACAGCATGAATGTCAGCAGTGACCATGCTGCACAGATGGAGAGAGAATGCTTTTTTGCTGAAAGCAGTCTGGAAAGCTTCAAAATTCTCTTATATCCTTTTCCCAAGTGAGGGGCCAAAATCAAATTTACTCTTTTTGCAAAAATGGGATTGTTTCTTATGCATGGCTGTTTCCAGAGAAAGAAGAGATTTCTTCAAAGGGAAATGGAGCAAAATGTCTGTATTTAATCCCTTTTTCCTTAACTATTTAAAGAGAAAAATTACACACTCTCTCCATAATTAGAAATCTGAAAATTTCTGACGTGCTGATCTATATACATAACTGCAAACGTTTTTTTCTCAGATGTTTCCAAAGTCTTGGCCTACCAAAGGGATTTTAGAACTCTTAAACAATAATAAATAAACAAAAGGGGGTTTTGTGGAGGAATTGGAGAGGGAGGAGGGGAGGGAGTGGGGAACCCACTGTATTTACCAAACAAATTGTATTCAAAGCAGTGAGATAAACTGAGCATGCTGATGCTTAACCACACTTATGGTTTCACTTATTTGATGTGCTCATGGAGCACATCAAACATGGTCTGAAAATCAGTGAAAGATGGGAAACAAAGGGAAGGAATAAATAGTCAGTGGCACAAGGTGAACAGTGGGATGCCTCGCCTCATTGTTCTGCATTAGAACTCATGTTTGAAATCTGTATTAATGATCTTGAAAGAGGGTAACACTGAGGTTAGCAAAACTTGCAGATGACACAAAGTTATTTAGCTAGCACAGGCCAGAGAGATCCATGAGGAACTTCAAAGAGACTTAGCTAAACCATGTGAGGACTAAAGTGAGGGCAAATGAAGTTCAATGCCAATAAATGCAAAGTAAGGCATACTGAAGGGAAAAAAATAAATTAAAACACTTGTACATCTGACAGAGGTCTACATTCACTGTCTCAACGCAGTAAAGGGATCTGGGTATCAATGAAGACAGATTTCTACACTATATGCAACTGCAGTTTTAAGAAAAAAATTCAAACAAGATGTGAGGCTTCATAGGAACTGAGATGGGGAATGATGCAGTAAATACTACACAGCTAATCTATAAATCAAAATGTGGTCTCATCTGGAAAAGTTTGTGAAGTATTATTACATTACTATAAAACTAAAATTATAAAAAAAATAAGAAAAATTTCATCAAAATTAGAAATAACTCACCTGTGACAAATAGAAGTGAACTGTGCCTAAAAAAACCTATAAAAATAATAAAAAAATCTGTCATGTAGAATGATTGAAAAGATTGGGAAGACTGCCCTTTGAAAGGAGAGGGACAAAAAAAGGACATAATGAAAGGATAAAAATTGTTTAGGAAGAAGAGAATGTGTAATAAAATTAAGGAGGATAGTAAGTTCAAAACAGATAAAAGACAACAGTGCTATTTTTTCTACAATAAACGATTCAGCCAGGGAACCTTCTGACACACTGAAAGGGAAAACTAAGGGAAACTTTAAATAAACATTTAAACAAATAACTAGGACTATTGAAACTGGAATAAAAAGCCAAATTTTTGTTTGGAAGTATTTGAAAGCTCTCTTTGCAAAGCCAGACGTCTTGATCTTTCCTTTGTAGAGTACTCCTGTGCCTGAGTTTGTCTGTGTCCAAATCCCACAGCCTTTGGAGGAAAAAATACCCTGAGGATCTGGTGCCTCATGTTGGGTAAGTTCACATAGCATGGTTTCTATACTAGAGAGTTGTGTTCCCTGAGCACCAGCCTTCATGTCCTGCACATAGAATATATATATATATATATAATATAATACCTGGCAAGTCATGGAGACAGACAGTGGGATAGAAGAATTAAAAATCTGACCCAGTATGGCAACATGCTCCTTCCTCTAAGCTGTGTACAAAGCCAGGCTGTCTGTACTGTCCAGCTTGTTGTTACTTGTCCTCCCCCTCTACTGGACTGCTTGTTTCACCAAATCATCAATTTTTATCTTTCAGACTGCAGCTTTATGGAGTGGAGATATGATGAATGTGTTTGTAGGCTGAAAGACAACACAGCTTCCATCTCATTGAAGTCTTAGGTTGTACTAGTCAGAAAAATGTGAAACTTCAAAAACTCAGGGCAGTATCAGTCCATGCCAATCCAGCAAAGGAGACATATTTCTTCCTTCAAATTATGAGCATCAACCCAGAATACCCCAATACCACTGCAAGTGGTCACCTGTCCTCTGCTGTCCGACTGCATTCTGAGACTCGCCTTCACCATCATTAAAATGGAAATGACACCTGACAGCCACGAACGTCATTACACTTCCAGCTTCTTCAATTATCTCCTCCTTTCTACTGCCCTCCCACTCTCTGTGTGGCAAGGGAAATATGTTGCAGAGCTGTCATTTTAAGGAATAAAACACTTGAACCATCAATAACTGTGTGCACTTTGCCCCAGCTGAATGAATACCTCCTTTGTTAGCATAGAAGCAAATGATACACAGTTAAGTAGAAAGAAGCTACCTGAATGTATTTATTTCAGCTACTATTTCTGTATTATGATAGCCTGTTTCTAGCAGATGAAAGAAACCTGGCAGTGTTGTTTTTTCACACTGTGAGAAGCACAAACATGATTTAAATGCCCCCTCAAAATATATTCATGCATCAAAAAACCGTTGAAGCCTCAGTCTATTCTCCAGCTGGCTTTCAGCCAACATTGTTATGTTGTTGCTGCATCATGACGGAAACAGCAGACAGCAGAAAACAACAAACAGCAAGGAAGACAAGCCTTTAAAAACAAATCTAAACAACAAAGTAAATGCACTTTAATGCTATTTAAAATTTAAGTAATAATGAATTCATTGATAATTGCTCATTTATTGATTTAGTTCAACAAAATGACATTTTAAATACTGAATTCTAGGATTCTGTTTGCAGGGTGTTTCTATCCCTCAGCCTTGTGGTTTTTATTTTGTTCTGTGCAACATATATAGTGCATGGATAAATTTTTCAGTTGATGGAAGAATTGTAGCTTCATTGAAGCTACAACTAGCTCTTTCATAGTTAAGGTCAAGTATGTCAGTCTCACCTCTGTGCCTGGCAAGATCATGGAGCAGATACTCCTGGAATCTCTGCTAAGTCACATGGAGAATAAGGAGGTGATTGGAGATGTCAACATGGCTTCACCAAGGGCAAATCGTGCCTGACAAATTAAGTGGTCTTTTATGATACTGCCACATACTTGGTGGACAGAAGGGCAGAACAACAGATATTGTGTACCTGGACTTGTGCAAAGCATTGAATGCTGTCCTGCACGACATCCTGGTCTCAAAATTGGAAAGACATGGGCTTGATGGATGGACCACTTGATGGATAAGGAACTGGCTGGATGGCTGCACTCAAAGTGTTGTGGTCAATGGCTCAATGTCCAATTGGTGGCCAATGACAAGCGGTGTTCCTCAGGGGTCAGTACTGGGACCAGGGCTGTTCAACATCTTTGTTGGAGACATGGACAGTGAGATAGAGTGCACCCTCAGCAAGTTACTGATGATACCAAGCTCGTTGGGATGATTGACACATTGGAGGGAAGGGATCAGTGAGTCATCCAGTGCATCAGAAGGTCATCCAGAAGGACCTGGACAGGCTGGAGAGATGGGCTCATGCAAATTGCATAAAGTTTCACCAAGCCAAGTGCAGGGTCCTACACCTGAGATGTGGCAATCCCAGGCACAAATACAGGTTGGGCGGAGAATGGCTGGAGGTGTTCAAGGCCAGGTTCTATGGGGCTTTGAGGAACCTGTTCTGGTGGGAGGTGTCCCTGCCCATGGCATGGGGGTTGGAACTCGATGATATTTAAGGTCCCTTACAACCCAAACCATTCTATGATTCTATGTAAGATTAAATGTAAATGAAATTTTTCTCAGTATCTGCTGAGCTTTTTGCATGAGAAAGGGCGAAGGATCTTGCTTCCAGCCATTAACGTCTTCATCTCTGAGAAAGCAATCAGGTTTCTACTTAGAGGCTCAGATATGTTATTCCTATACTCAGTTGTCCTTGACTAGTTTGTCATTAAAAATGATCATGGTTAATGGAGAAGACTTTTCACAGAACACAAAGAAGAGTCTATGTTACTGAAAGTGAGATAACCTAGCTAACATGCTAACACCCTTTGGTTTTCTGAGTACCCAATTGTGGATGGCTATGACCATGTACCTAGCATGGTTGCCCATACCTTCTGTACAGTCAGTACAGACAGACACATATCATTGAAGACAAGTAAAGAGCAATCCTGTCAATCTTTCTCTTTGCATGCAAGTGACACACAATCTCTCAAAAACAATCATGTCATCACCCCAGGAAGCAGGTAGTGCAACTTCTAGGTTCTACTGAACCTGGAGTGCCTCAGACAACTCTTTAACCACAAAGGCATTGGTAATCCATGTTCACTGTGTTGACTTTGAGCCACTGTACACTCAGAACTGCAGTAATGCTGAGGCCCACAGAAGGACAGCCAAAAAAAAGCCTGACTGCAACTTGATAGAACATTCTTCTTGGAAAAGGCAAAGCAGGATTTCAGTTTCAAGTCTACAAATATTATATCTGTATTTTATTTTCAACCTTCATTTAATAATGTATATATACTTAGGTCTACCTCTATGGTATATGCCTATGGACATGTATAAGTGTAACTCTGGGAGCAAGAAATAACATTCAAAATTCAAGCAGCCTCGGTTGGACAATCAGTTTAGGATCAAGTACAACATGAATGGCAGAACCTCCACCATCATAAGAAAACTGCTGTTGGGAGGCAGGAATTTATTTCTCCAGGACAGGCCCCTTATGATAATGTACAGAGGAGTATATATGGAAATGTGCTTTTAAGCTGAGGAGGAAAATGCATAATGAGTTTAGATGCCGATATATTTTGCTAGTTCTGAAGAATATACCAAGTGCTTTAGATTTATGCAGTTTGATTTCATCTAGACTTTGACAGATTGACCCAACTTATTTCTCAGGCTCAGCTCTCCATGTTCTACTTTGGTGATTTCCAGCCTCCGACTCTAACTCACCTCAATTTTTGCAAGCATGGTGACCCGGAGCGTACTGTAATTTCTACTTCAGGAATGCAACACATAGCAACTATGCAAACAAAAAACATTTGGTGAACACTTAGTGGAAACAGAGCTTCCCATAATACTTTACTGTTTGCCCTTAAGCACTTTGTCTCACTCATTAATTTATGTGGAATTCATTGTTGGAGATCAGCTCCCTGGTCTTGTCTTTCAGGAAAGGCTGGGTTTTCATTTTAGGCCTATGAGCTATATTTGCTGGTTGATGTATGCTACCACATTGCCAACTGAAAATCATCCAGAAATCAGCTGTAGCTGATGTGCCATGTAATTATATTGACATTGAAGGATTCCAGACATTGGCTTGGTAATTCTAAGAATACATTTCTATCCATCAGAAAATTCCCAGTTATGTTTCCTAGATATTAAGAATTTCAGCCAACTTTCCTGTGATGAAAGATGTATTCCAGCAGCTTTTTAAGGCAGAAAGACCAAGATTCATCTCATCTAATATTATGCCTATGGCTGATACATCTTGAGCTAGGACCCTAAGTACCCTCCTTTCTCTCTTTAAGACATGTGAGAGAGACACTTCCATGCAATCATTCAGACCTTAGGTTGTATGATTCATCCATTGCAGCTGTTCTTTTATACCTGCTGGTAAGGAAGCTTGCAGTATGACTGGCCCCCTAATTTAGGGGTCTCATTTAAAAGACTAAATGCAAAAGAGTTGAAGTCACAGACAGATGAGGAGTCCCATTTCTTTTCTTTATTAGACCTCAGATACGGCATGAATCAAGGCAAAGCAGAATGTGTCATAGCGCCAATGTTATAGCATCTGATATACTGTGCTTTGGGCACCCTCATATTCAGGACAGTTGCTTAGCAACTGGGATACAGGGTGAGGATGCAGAGTGTAGGATCTTTTCTCTGCCCATCACAATTAGCATGACTTGGATAAATTACTTCACTTTTCTGTATTATTCTTTCCCTTTCTAAATGTATTTATTCTATTCCTTACCAAATGTTTCAACAACTCCTTTGAAGATATCACAGACTTCCAGTAATGAACTAATTCTTCCTCTAAAAAGCTGCAGATTCTGGATAAGGGGCTCAGGTGTCATCTTCTCTTACTAGCTGTCTCTCACAGGTAGTTACCTTCTTCTTAGCTACATTCATTGCAGACACAAAAGAACCTTCATATCCACTATCTAGGAATGGAGGCATTTCATTAGGGAAGTGTTTTTCCACCGTATGTGTAAATTTCTGAACACAAACCCTTTTCAAAAATCTAAGCTGTCATTTGGCAGAATGTCAGTAGACTTTATACAATAACACTATCCAACTAGACATATTAGGAGAACAGAATCTGCAAGACAGCATACTTTTGGCTCTGTTACATATTCATACTACTACTACTACCACCACCAGCAGCACCAAATAAAGACAGGTGGAAGGACAGTGGGGCTAGCATTAAACCTTCATGAGGGCATTCTTTGCTTGACTGATGGTTCGTAACCATTCAGCACGGAGAGTGAGCTGCGAAGTTTTGTCATCCAAGTTAGGAGCTCTGGCTGATCAGCAGATGAATGAAGAGTTGGCTCCAAAGTGTGTAACCCTTTGATTTCTCGGTTGTTTTCTGCATCCTGATCTCACTGCAGCTGCCACCTCAAAGATCAGGGTGAGAGTAATTGTGTTGGCTTGCCTCCAAAGCTCAGAGGAGTAGTCACTTGCTGCTCTCCCAAATTATCTGCCAGGAAAACAGAAAGGTTAATGATGTAGAGTTTGATTACTCTGGTAGAAAGAAATCAGTCAGCTTGATACAAAAATCTTTATTGTGTGTATAAGGGAGATATATTAAAAGGACTCAGAACTGAAATTGTAGTGTTCTCTATTCTGTCTTTGAACATGGGAGCATTTGCCTTCTGGCTGGTATGGTCTTGGAAGCAATAGCCTTTTCCGGGGAATACATATTTTTTGCCTGAAACTTATCCTTTAATTTTAAGACATTTACAAAAGTTTTGTTGTTAAGAAAGCCAGTCTTCTTCAGGATATATATGCATAAAAAATGTTTTAATGTATTTGTGTCTGGGACAAATTGAATGCAATTAGTCAAAATATGTACATAAAAACAAGTATCCTTATATAAATATGCATAAATATACATACATACATACATACATGCGTGCGAGAGACAGACTATGTGTGTGCATGTGTCTATACACATATATTTCTGTGACATAAAGATATGATTTGTGGTGTTCATCTTCAAGATATATATAAACTAGGCTTATCATTAAACTCCAAGAGCACCTCCCAAAAAGTATGCCACCAGAAAAAAAAAAAAAGGAAAAGAGGAGAGGAGAGGAGAGGAGAGGAGAGGAGAGG
>BJBW01003663.1:86191-98629 GCA_004320125.1 Scolopax mira
AAGGAAAGGAAAGGAAAGGAAAGGAAAGGAAAGGAAACTGGAAAAACTAAACTAAAAGAGATCAGAAACTGGCATCTGAACAAATGAACAATAACAACAAAACTACGGGATAGGGAAGGTTAAAAAGTGTTTAACATGGCTAAACACAGTAGAGTGTATAAAGATGTTTATAAAAGTTGGTGTATTTTTAACAATATTCTGGCCCAGGACTGAAATACTGAAGCCAAAGCCCATTATATTTTTCTCCACAGTGGTTCATGGATGTTATAGTTCAGAACTGTTTTCTTTGCCTTCTTCCACGTGGCAAGGAAGGATTCTTTGTCTGACCCATATCTCCCTCGATATTTGATGGTGAAGAATGCTTTTGTCCTTGACACTTCATTCATTAAAATTGGCTTCCCAAAAATTTAATTTTTCCATAGGACAGAAAATTGCATTTTTATTTTCTTTGCAATTAGCTATTTTATGGTCAAAGACGTGGTAAAAAAGAAATGCATAAAAATTGGCTATTTTTGTTCTCCTGCCCATTCTTCATTACCTTAAATAATGACTCCGTTCATGTATCTTTCAGGTAGATTTAAATGAAGTTATTTAGGAAGTTTCCACTTTGTCTTTTTATATTATTACATGTTCTAAAAAAAAAATATATAGTTAACTTCAAAATACAAACTTGGACAAAAATATGGTGCATTTTTTTGTTGTTGGGGTTTTCGTTAGGTTCTTGCTTGTATTTAAGTCTCTACTGTTAACTAAATTTTGATTAAATAATTACATTTGCTAATTTATCCTTACACTTCCATTTTTGTTGTCAGTTTAGTCCAGGCCAAGGCTATCTGTATTGTGTTTCTCAGCATGCTTGCAGATCTAAAACCTGGGACTCAGCATGGTGAAGTCCCAGCCCCAATGCAGGTGTGATTTATGTCCTGATGTGTATCTTAAGATACAAGATGAGAAACATCTGCATGATGTTTCAAGGATTGGTGGGGAACATAACACCATTTAAAAAGAACCAAATCATAGAATCATAGAATAGTTTGAGTTGAAGGAGACCTTAGAGATCATCTAGTTCCAAATCCCCTGCCATGGACAAGGACACCTCCCACCAGAGCAGGTTCCTTAAAGCTCCATACAACCTGGCCTTGAACACTTCCAGGGATGGGCCATCCACGGCTTCCCTGGGCAACATGTTCTAGTGTCTCACCAACCTCACAGGAAAGAATTTCTTTCTAGTATCTAATGTCAATCTCCCCTCTTTCAATTTAAAACCAGTTGCCCCTTGTCCTTTCACTGCACTTCCTGACAAAGAGTCCCTCTCTGGTTCTTCTATAGGTTCCCTTCAGATATTGAAAGGCTGTTATAAGGTCTCCCTGCAGCTTTTTCTTCTCCTGGCTGAACAACCCCAGCTCTCTCAGCCTGTCTTCTTAGGAGAGGTGCTCCATCCTTCTGATCATCTTTGTGGTTCTCTGCTCAACCCGTTCCAACAGGTTCGTGTCCTTCGTGTGTTGAGGACTCCAAAGTTGGACACAGTATTCCAGGTGGAGTCTCATGAGAACAGAGTAGAGGGATAGAATCACTCCTGTGATCTGCTGGACACACTGCTCTTGATGCAGCCCAGGATGTGGTTGGCTCTCTGGGCTGTCTGTCCACATTGCCGGCTCATGTTGAGCTTCTCATCCACCAACACCCCCAAAGTCCTCCTTAGGGCCGCTTTCCAGATATTCTCTGCCCAAACCTGTATTTGTGCTCAGGTAAATGACCCTGCACTTGGCTTTGATGAACTTCATGCAATTTACATAAGCCCACCTCTCCAGCCTGTCCGGGTCCTTCTGGATGGCATCTCTTCCCTCCAACATGTCAAATGAATGGTATTTTCCTTAATGGGGAAGAGTGTATTCATATTCACAGCAACTGAGAACGGAGGAAGATTTTTACCAGGTAAGGGCCTATAGACCAAGATAAAAAGAGCTCTATGCATAAGCCAGAGAGATACAAGTACTAGAGGAATGAGTGAGGAAAGAATTCAGGATTAATATCTCAAGTAGCTATGGGAAAAACTCTTCACAAACACAGAAAACCTTCTGAAAAGCAGAAAGGACAGGAAAGATGCCACCAACGTTGCCTAGAAGTCAAGACCTGCCAAGTCAAGGCAGGCTTTAAAAAACAAAATGTCAGGAAATGTCATTCTTCTTAAGCATCTACTGAGGCCCAAGGGCACAACAAAATAAATCCACTACAGCTGCATGACAATTGGTAAATTCTTGTTTTCATGCTATGTGCCAAACTCCTTTCTCTCTCCTTCTCCAATTCATTCATCAGTGCATGGAAGTAATCCAGACACTGAAGGGACTTTTGTGCTAAAACACCAATTAGCCGACAACGCTCAGTTCTTGACAGGAAGTCTAATATTTAAGAAAATCTCAAAATACAGAGTAGAGATAAAGGAACTAAGGTTGAGATGAGAAGGTATCAAAAAGTCGGTGAAAAATGAGGCCAGTTTTCTGAAAAACACAGGTTTAGTAATTATCCCTAGAGCTTTACCTTGAAAACAGACAATAAAGGTGAATATTATGCCACCTGAAATCAATGTAATCCTATTGTTTGGAGTAAATAGGGTTTAGAAGTTCCACAAAAGAGAAACTCAAAGGAAAAACATTAATGACTATAATTTTTGAAACATAAATGATGAAGTGTGATGTGTGTTGAGGGAGGAGGGCAGGGGGGAACTGGTAGTGCATGAAAAGCTTATATTCTTACTTAACTGACAACAAATATGGTTCTGCTTGAATTCCAGAAGTCAGGTAGGACTATGGGCTTTCAGAATTGACTTACAAGGTACTGAAGAAATAGAGAAGAAAAAAAAAAAATGTGTCCCTTCACTTAGACTGTGACATCAAGAACTCCTTCTGCTGTTTTTTGCATGTCCTTCTGCCTGTAGCAACCATCACACCTCTGGAGTAAGATGTAGCACTTTTCAAGATATTGTGTCTTACTGTATTCTACTGAAAATCTTGCTGGTGGCCCAGGTATGTCAGGATGTAACACAACCCACACTTTCAGCAGACACTGTGCTGTGGACAGGAAAGCTGGGAGCAGCTGGCACAGAAACTACTGCGAGTGCATGATGTTACTCAGGGACTTTCCTCTGCAGGAGAAGTCCTCTAGGGGCTGACTTCAGTGGTTTTACAGGTGTTTTGTGTCTCTGAAGTGTTTTTCTTGTGCTTTCGTGTAAGACAGAGATGACTCCAGGGAGGAAGTCTTTCTTACAGATGGGAAGGAATTTAGCATTCCTATTAATTCACTATCTTTGTTTTACCCCTGCTAATTGCCCCTCTGGAACTAAACTGAACAGAACATTAAGCCACTTCTCCTTACAGGATAAGGGATTTGAGTGAATTAACCTGCCAGAAAGATAGCTACAAGACACATTCCCTTAAGGAAAACACCTCCTCTACTCCTTTGAATGCAGGCAAAGACAGAAGATCACCGAAGTGATTGCTTTTTACATTTCAGTTTCTATTTGTACCATTTGAAGAGATTGGAGTAGGTTCATTTATGTCTTAAATTCAAATGTTAAAAAAATAACCTTTTCAAAGCTTGACACTAGTATGGAACTTTTACTTCTTATTATTATTCTCTCCTCTTTAAAGGTGAAAAAAATTGATGCAGTGTTAATTACTGCAAATGACAATATGGCATGCTTGACAAAAGCCTATGAAAATGGAAAAGAAATGAAAGTATATTTTTTGTGTACAGAACAGGCATTGGATAGGGAACTTCAGGACCACTGTTCCACGGAGCCTATTTGATCTGTTATTTGTCTTTCTTTCATAAACTCACCAGTGTCACTAAGTAAATCTTTAAATGTGCTCATGGCTACCAGGCACTACCCTACATCTAATAATCTCTAAGTAAATGCATTGCATGATTGGTACAAAGCAAGAAAGATAGCCTGCCTTCATTTAAACTAGTATAAAAAGCTCATGTAGATTTAAGAGGATACAGTATTTCACTCCAGATGCTCACAGTTCTTCTAGTTATAGTAAAGTTCTTAGTATCAGGTATGACATTCATTTATTAAAACATATACTTTGATAAGAAAATGTTCACACGGTTGACATCAGAAAACAAAAGCAAAATAAAGATAATGGAAATGGTAATAGACTTAAAGGACTCAAGGACTCTCATATCGTCTTTTTATCAATAGTTGTCAATTTCCTACAGAAGAGATAAAAATTTTTATGTCTGTTTTGCATATTAGGAGTTTGAAGAGGTTAGTTTCACTAGATTACCCAACCAATAACTTTGTTTAAAATGAGAGTTTAAATGGTTTTAAATAAGAATATTTCCCTTGACAGCAAGATAGCATTAACACACTGATTCTTAATAATAAAATAAACCAATTAAGCAATCTGATTGTTGGTTCTACTGCTTGGGATGAAGTGACATCCCAGATGACAGAGATAGGACTCAATGTCTAATATAGAATATTAGAATGGTTAGAGTTGTAAGGGACCTTAGAGATCACCTAGTTCCAAATCCCCTGCCATGGACAAGGACACCTCCCACCAGAGCAGGTTCCTCAAAGCCCCGTACAACCTGGCCTTGAACACTTCCAGGGATGGGCCATCCATGGCTTCCCTGGGCAACATGTTCCAGAGCCCCACCACCCTCACAGGAAAGAACTTCTTTCTAGTATCTAATGTCAATCTCCCCTCTTCCAATTTAAAACCATTGCCCCTTGTCCTGTTGCTACACGTCCTCATAAAGAGTCCCTCTCTGGCTCTCCTATAGGCTCCCTTCAGATATTGAAAGGTCATTATAAGCTCTCCCTGCAGCCTTTTCTTCTCCTGGCTGAACAACCCCAGCTCTCTCAGCCTGTCTTCATAGGAGAGGTGCTCCATCCCTCTGATCACCTTCATGTTCCTCTGCTCGACGCATTCCAACAGGTCCATGTCCTTCCTGTGTTGAGGACTCCAAAGCTGGACACAGTACTCCAGATGTCTCACCAGTAGACAGTTGTTGGGTTGTCAATGGGCACTGCCGGCTCACGTTGAGCTTCTCATCCACCAACACCCCCAAAGTCCTTCTCCTCAGGGCCGCTTTCCAGCCATTCTCCGCCAAACCTGTATTTGTGCCTGGGATTGCCACATCTCAGGTGTAGGACCCTGCACTTGGCTTGGTGAAACTTCATGAGATTTACACCTCTTCAGCCTGTCCAGGTCCCTCTGGATGACCTTCTGATGCACTGGATGACTCACTGATCCCTTCCCTCCAGTGTGTCAACCATCCCAACAAGCTTGGTGTCATCAGTAACTTGCTGAGGGTGCACTCTGTCTCAGTGTCCATGTCTCCAACAAAGATGTTGAAGCCCTGGTTCCAGTACTGACCCCTGAGGAACACTACCTGTCACTGATCACAACATTTTGAGTGCGGCCATCCAACCAAGTGGTCCACCCATTGAACTGATGGCTTTTCAATTTTGAGACCAGTCCAGGTACACAATATCTGTTGTTCTGCCCTTGTCCACCAAGTGTGTGTCAGTATCATAAATGGCCACTAAACTTGTCAGGCACAATTTGCTCTTGGTGAAGCCATGTTGTCTGTCTCCAATCACCCCCTTATTCTCCATGTGCCTTAGCAAAGATCCCAGGAGGATCTTCTCCATGATCTTGACAGGAACAGAAGTGAAACTGACTGGCCTATAGTTCCCTGGGTCTTCTTTTTTTCCTTATTTGAATATCAGGGTTATGTTCCCCTTTCTCCAGTCAATGAGAACTTCACAAGATCGCCACTATTTCTCAAATATCATGGAAAGCAGCTTAGCCGCTTCATCCGCCATTCCATTACAAATCCGCTTCATCTTTTTCCATTACAAATCAGGAATGTACTACAAAACAGGTAAATGAAAAAGAGTGGTGATATCTTTTTGCCTGAGTCAAAAGATCAGAGCAGGGGAGCAGATACCCACAACAAAGCAAGCCTGACATTTGTCCACGGAATATTTTCATTGCATTATTGTGTGACAGATGAGCAATTATATATCCTATGTTTGGGTTTTTTTTGTTTTTTTTTTTTTTTAATCTGAACCTAAGTAATTTGTCATGAAGATAAATCATTAACATTTTAATAAATATATACAGTGTTCACTGAAAAGAAAGGTCTTCTATCGGTCTTCACAGAAGTCATCTGGATTTCTGACCAATATCCTAAAACTTAAGATCTAGAATCTATGTATGTGTATGGATATGTGTGTATGTGTGTGCGTGAGACAGGGTGAGTCAGTGAGTGAAGAGGCTTGTTTTGCTAATTTTTGTGTTTCCAGTTTGGATTGTACCATTGATACATCTTGTGATCTTTGAACACCTGAAGTGAAACACATGAACCTCTATGAATATCTTCCTGAAGTTTTTAACCCAACCATTCTGCTATTGTTTTGTCTGAGAATTTTCCTGATTAAGACCAGGAATTCCAGATTTGATCTCTCTTACGGAAAGTTTATTTGAAAACACTTCATTACAAGAAAAAAGGGGGGAAAAATATTCGGCTCTAGCCAATACATACTTTCACAAAACACCCTCATAATTATGAAAAAAACAACTAGCTGACCATGCTGATCAATATATAGAAAGAAACCTAACTCCCCCCAACTCTTTCCAGAATAAGACAGTATTCCTCTGCTTGGCCTCCATAACAAGATTAGCTAGGCCTATAAAAGATCAATCACTACAAAGCATTTTAGGTTTTGATCTTATGAACTCAACTGCTGGAGTAATACAATACCACCCTTCCTTTTTTTCTTGGGGTGCTTTTCTATTGTGCAATGTGCAATTAGGATTATCAGAATGATATCTAGCAAATTTTAATACACCTAGCATGTGTGTGTTTCTGATGTCTGAGAGCATGTGAGTCATCATAATGGCTTCAGGTTTTAAGTAACGTCAACGATGAAAAATTAAACCACAAAAAGAAGTTACTCTTATAATGGTTCATTTACCCTGGAGAAAAATAAATAACTAGATGAAATCTCTTTTAATAACTAGGAAAGATTATCATGGGCAATTCATTACATCTGGCAGACATTTGCATGCTACCTCCTAGAGAATTATTAGGCCTACATCTTTATGAATGGCTGGATGTATTTATTATTCTTTTATTTACAGCTGTGCTACAATTCACTTTCTTAATATTCAAGGCAGGGAGGTCTGTGGCCCAAAATGCTTGACATTTAACCACGGACTGAGAGGATAACAGTGGTTAGAGGAAGGAAAATAACACGAGACAATATAAATGAAGTGAAATCAATTAATGATAAACAGCACAAGGAAACTTTAGCATTATTTTCTCATAAAATTAGACCTTATCCATAATTAAACCTTGAAAGTTTGGTTACTCTGTGTATCGAATAGACCTCCAACTAGCCAGTTCAGAAGGCTCATGTTTTTATGAAACCAAAGTGATGTTGGCTGAAACTGTATCATTTTAACTACATGAAAATGATCAAGAATGTGGGAAGGATTGAGACCTTGCAAGTGCTGATGTGGGTGACAGCGAAGAGGAAGAAAATCTTGGATTCAGCAGCAGGAGAATCATTGGTACGGATTTTACAGAACTAACGTGGGACAGGAAATTTTGCTCCATGAGGCAATTGCCTAAGTATAGCACTGCTGAGTGCTGCCATATAGAAACCCCTTTGGGCACATGCCATTTAGGATCATTTAGCAGTGAGTGCTGAAGTGGCAGAGAGTTTAGGTTTTCCTTACCCAACAGGGAAGATGAGCTACAGAAATAGAAATATTTTGTAGTCTTGTCAACAGTGGATAAAATATCATTTCATGTGCAATGAGAAATACTGTAAACAAACTGCAATTTTTAAGCTGCTCCGTAAGATGAAAATCAGTTTAATTGCTTAATAATTTCATTCAATCTAAAAATCCTTCATGAAAGACAAGTGACTATAGGTCTCATAAACAAAAAAAATGCAGCTTTTAAAGTTCCATTGGCAACTTCAGCTACCCTGTTCAGAAATTTAATTCCTTTTGAATATCAGTGTGATATATTGATATATTGTTGTGATCCACAACAAATATAATCCACAATATTAGGTAAAACAATAGAACTGCTGTTGATACTGATAAGTACAGTTTCTGCCCCTCTTTTCCTTAAGTGAATATTCATTTGTCAGTTTCTTATATGAATCACCCCAAAAAATGTGTCTCCGAGGGAAACCTGAAGCGAGGCAATGGCCTCATGAGTCAGTTCTTCATGTGAAGCTTCATGGACAACATAGGACATCTATGTGGTGGGGTGATCAGTGCGAATAACAATCTGTGTGAGGAAAAGATGAAGGGCAGACATGAGGAAAATTTTGCTGGAACAGTACACATTCATGGAAGGTTTCAGTAATCAATGACTTTTGTCAACTTGATGTTCAAAACTGAATGTAATAATTGGGATATTATTATAATTTCTATAATACCTAAGAAATCAATCAGAGCAGTCTCTGCAATAAAATTATTTATTTGTAATAACTTTCAGAAAATAGAGACATCTAGATGATTGAAGGAAGTAAAATATACTGGCTACCCTTGAAAGGGGAAAAAAAAAGGAATTTTGAGAATGATTAGCACTGTTAGCACTGATTTGCCAAAGCAACTGTATTTTTTTTTAAAATATGCTTATATTTCAGTGAACTAAGATGACAACAATGTAGCAGGTCTGGCAAAACATCAAATAATATTGTCCTTATAGTACATAGGCAGAAAGAGTGGTAGGTGTGAAATATATTGATTTTAAGATGTCTTTATACTTGTTCCTTCATGGCATTCTCACAGGGAAATGAGAAAATTTAAGGTACAGTATCAGTAGGGGAGGTCTAATTGGAATTTATTGCAGAAAATGATTCAATTTGATTATGAATTACTTCAGTGGAGAAGACCCATAAAGCTATATACCAAGAAGCTCTGTAGAAAAACATAACACAAGTACTCTGTATGATTGGGTAGGAACTCAAGCTGATTTTGAGAAGCTGGAAAAACTGCTCTGCATGTAGAAGATATTGCTAATATGGAAACAGCAAGAATTTTTTTTTTTTTTGATTGAAGAAGAGAAGTTTGATACTTTTTTAAAACAAATTTTAAAACAAATCACATAATTTAGTCATTTAGAGAAGGTTAAAGATAGTCTGACCGTGAGAAAAGACAACAAGGAAAAAAATAATGAAAAATTAATCTTTTTTGAAGGATACATAGGAACAGCCAGCAGGCTACTGGTTTTGCATGTCTCTGGTTTTGCATGGTTTTAGGCACAAACTAAGCAAAAGCCCTTCAGAGATATACATTTGATCATGTTGCCTTAGTGGTAGAGAAAACAAACTGGTCTCTTTTGGTCCCTTCAAGCTCCATGTTCTTGTGAGAACCATTGTGGAGAACTTACCAGCTTACCTTATACAGTCTGGAGAAAATATGCAGAAACTTCTGAAGCTGTAAGCAATGGAGAAATGTCAAAGATAAAGAACAGCTCCTGAGACTGGTAAGAGAGGTAGTCTTATTATAAAGGAGAGAAGTGAAAAAGAGAGATGAACGCCCATGGAAGATATAATCACTCTTTTTTGCCACTACAGGATGAAAGCATTATGCACGTGAAACTACCTAAATTAGCAATGGTTTTTTTTTGTTTGTGAATTGTAGAAGGAGGTGTCAGAAAGATCACTGAAAGATGTGATGTCAAGAGACAGGAGGAGATGACCTACAGTTTTTGATTATAAAGGGTATGATGAGTGAATGTTACAGATAGCCCAGGCAAAGACTGTAAATGAAAATGAAACAAAACTACAAGGGAAAGGTCCTTAAAGAAACATCTGTGCAGCCCTTATATTTCTGAAAAACAGTGAAGAATCAATTTCCATGTAATGCATTAAAAATTGCTGTTACAAGCTGCACCACAGAAACTCAAGTAAGCTGAAAACAACCTGATCTTCTAATCAGTGAGATAATGCTGTGAGCAAAGGCGCTGATCAGAGAGAATTCATGCTAGTTGACATAATTGTAGAGTACCAATGAAGGAACCATTGACATTTTGCTCATCAAGTACAGAGAAGGAAATCTGGATTGCTAAGAATGATCTCAGCTTTCAACAGAAAAGTGCAATGCATCTCCTCGTAGTCTGCTCAAAACTGGAATGCATAAACCACTGTAAGAGACTTCATCTTTCAGTCTCTATATGTGCATAGCATGAAGAAGGGATGACAACACAATGAAATTTGCACAGGAAATGGTGGCACAGAACATAATCTAGAGCAGCCCTCAGGATTCTCAAAACCTCTGTGGAAGTGGCACAGACACTTGAGGTACCTTTTGTAAAAGCTTTTCATTATCTGGGAGTTGGACACAGAACAGAATCTGCCTTACTGTCTCATACTGTCTTGCATGAGGAGAATTTTACTAATTTTCAACAGCTGCAGATCTTGTTAAATTAAGGTAAATTTCAGTATCTTGATAAATATCACAGAAGTTGCTCACATCTTACTTTTTATTGAAAAGAGATGTCTCACTGAAGCAAAGATTCATGCTTTATTTACACTGCTCTTCTAACTATTAATTCATCCCATTACATGCCATTAATTCAATGTCTTTTCTTCACCTGAAAAACTCAGAAGCAATCACATGACAATATACGTGTGGGCATGTTCATGTGTACTTCATGTGTACACACACGCTCTGCTCAGAGTCAGAAGGTCAGTTCAGAAGCCTCAAATCTGAAAGACTGTGAAACAGTTCAATGAGATAAGAATTTTAACAAAACACTGCTTTCCAAGATGTAGAAAATATTTCCATATGTAATAGAGCGATAAAGGTTTTGTCTGCAGCCATTTATGCTGGAAATACAACACTGAGCAACACAGTCAAGGGAAATAGACACTGGCCTAGTTGTGCTGACACACAAAGCTACAGAAAATTACTTGCAAAATCCAGTTTGCAGTCACTGCTCTATCTGTGCTTCACAAATTTGAGTTAGTATATTTTTAATTCCACTACAGGAAATCCCCTGACCAAATTGGTTTATTTTATACAAGAGTCATACAATCCCACCCATCTGAGCTGCGCATAATGCAAGGCAGATTTTCTGTCTCTCTGATGATGCTTTTTAAAACCTTTTCTTTTTAAATTGTATTACATACTATAATACATCCTGTTTATCTGCAGATTACAGGAAAAATCCAGATTAGGCATCCAGTTTAGTTTGGAAATGTTTACATGCCAGCTGATACTCAGTCCTAAAAATACAGGTTCAGCATGTTTCTACTTTCCTCCTCTGGAAACTGCAGCCCTTTTCCATTTCTGAAAATTTGGTCTGAGGTTCTTGAGTAGCAGGATACAGTTTGTGAACATTTCCAGTCCAATTCAGTAAGAAGCAACCTGCTTCTACAAGATGCCTGATTCATTTGGTATTACAAACGAAATAATCTCAACCTCAAAAGAAAACATCTCGGTTGTAGTGCTAGGTTGTCCATGCAAAGCGTTGGATACTTATTTACACCAATTAAAGACAGAATGTTTCAGCTAATAACAACCTGCCAAGGATTTGTTTTGTTTTGTTTTGTTTTGTTTTGTTTTGTTTTTGTTGTTTTAATCATCCATAAATGATTATACTCAGCTTCATCTTAGGCATTTGAGGGACCTCTCTGAAAAGCTCTTCCTTGCACTGTATGGGCAGGCTGGAGACAAAAGTACCACTGGATGCATTCTACTTTATTATTTCACCAGAATGAACTTTGGGGTCTTCGCCCTATTTCCAACTCGAATCAAGGCATTGTTTCTAATTGCAGTTGTGATACTTCTATTATGTAAGGTAATACTGTTATATGCATTTTTATGTTTTAATGCAGAAGCAACAGACAGGAAACTTTTCCTATGGGAAGAAAAATACCTTTGCTTGACCAGTACCCCAGATAGAATAGCGTATTCTAGTTCATTAGGAATGACTAGAAACTCTTCCTGTTTTCACCTTCTTGCCTTGTTGATTATTGTCCAAATGTCAGTTAACACTGAGATGGATCACTTCTGATTTGGATGCTGAAGTGTACTTTGATGTCCTTACATGCTTTGTATAGGCTCCAAGTCTTTTGTGGCTTACAGCAAAATCACAGCTATGTAGACAGTGTGGAAATGTGTGTCTTTTCCTCCTGATGCTTTCCTAATTCAGTACTTTCTGGAAATGTGACATTTTTTTTCCCTGCTTATTTTTCTTTTCCATTTTAATCTACCTTATGTTTTGGTTTGCTCTGTGGATGGGATATTACTGTAAGGAATTTTTCTTTTCTTTTCTTTTCTTTTCTTTTCTTTTCTTTTCTTTTCTTTTCTTTTCTTTTCTTTTCTTTTCTTTTCTTTTCTTTTCTTTTCTTTTTTCTTTTCTTTTCTTTTCTTTTCTTTTTTCTTTTTT
>BJBW01003663.1:98741-115536 GCA_004320125.1 Scolopax mira
TCCCTTCCCTTCCCTTCCCTTCCCTTCCCTTCCCTTCTATTCATCCCAGGAGGACAGGAAGGAATTACCTGGTTTCTTCCTTGTTGCATTATCTTAAATGCATGGGATATTTAAGACTAAAGTCTAGTTAAACACATTGTTTTCTTTTTCTCTCCTTTCCTAAACAAACACATTGTTACTTAGCTGGTTTTAAAATCACTATTTTTGACTACAGATGGTCTAGTAGATAGGAATACAGAATTATTATTTGTCTTGGATATACAATTTTAAGCATTGAATAAATATAATCCATATGTCCCAAGTTCCTGAGCTTCAAATCTGCCTTTGAACTATTACAAGATACTGAGTACTGAATGTCTTCTCATTGCTATCAGAAGTTACGCTACATTGACCGAGGTCATTCTTTATGTAGCATTTCTTGGACAAAACACCAACATCACTTTCTCAACACCAAATTGTTTCCTCCTGATTTTATTGTCTTATGTCTCAGGTGTCAAAAGATCTGAAGCTTCTCAATGAGTTAATCCTTGGTAAATACACAGTGAAGGTATGAAACTGTTTGCAGATGAGAAACTGTCTCCCCAAAAGATTAAGGAACTTTTTCCAGTTCCACTAAGTCCTTGGAAAGACAGCTTTCTGCAACCCAGTAGAGCCCCAGAAGGCAGAACACAGGAATCATCTTTGATATTGTCTGGTTTTGAGGTCACTGGAAATATTAAATATTTCAAGCCCTTTTCCCACCGAGAAAACATTTTTAGCATATTCCAGCATCCATCCACCCAAGTTCTGAGTTCTGTAGCTGTTGCATACAGGAATTTCCTACTGAAGACACTCTGTAAATGTTTAAAAATTTTTGAAAGTTTGGCATTTTATTTAATTGATTAAATAGAAGTTTCACTTGTTAACTTTAGCCACTCATTTAAAAAACAAAACCAAAACCGAAACCAAAATATTGGCTCAACTATCTTATATTTGCCTGTGATTAGAGATCCAGAAGCTCTTTATTTATACAACTCCCGTCCTCATGACAAACTTCTGCTACTTCTTCCAGACTGACAGCTCTGCAAACTGGATCTAACTTTGTTATGCAAGGTCTATAGCTCTCAGAAGGCAATCAGACACCATCAGCTCTGCCTTTTCCATGTGCTACTCTGAGGGAAAATCAATTATCATAAATATGTTTTTTGCTGGAGGCTTTAGGACTTTTCAGTTTTCCCAGTGCTCCTCCACCAAATATGTTTTCCCTGGTCCCACTAACGCAAGCTGGAGACTGTAGCATTAATACAAAATATTTAAGCATTATAAATTTTTGTTTTCCTTTGCTTATAGCTGGACTGATTGAGACAACAAGTACATGGAAATAAAAGGTAGAATCTTATTTTGCTTTTAGTGTAAGTTTACAAGAATATAGAATTTGGGTTACATGTAAATTCATGAATACTTAAGTACATAATAATTTCATAATACTTTCAGCACTGATGAGGCCACAACTTGAGTATTGTGTCCAGTTTTGGGCCCCTCACTACAGAAGGGACATTGAGGTACTGGACTGTGTTCAGAGGAGGGCAGAAAATCTTGTGAGGGGTCTGGAGCACAAGTCTTAAGAGAAGAAGCTGGGAGAACTGGGGTTGCTCAGCCTGGATAAAGGGGGTTGAGGGGATACTTTTTGCTCTTTACTACCAGAAAAGAGACTGTAGCAAGGTGAGGGTCAGACTCTTCTCCCAAGCCACAGGCTGTAGGACAAGAGGAAAAGACATCAAGTTATGCCAGGGAACATTTATGATGAATATTAGGAAAAATAGTTCTTCACTGAAATATATGTCAGTCATTGAAACAGACTGCCCAGGGAAGTGGTTGAGTTGCCAACTCTGGAGGTATTTACAAGATGGGTAGATATAGTGTTGAGGGAAATGGTTTAGTGATAACTTGGCAGTGTTACATTAATGGTTGGACTGGATGATATAAAAGGTCCCTTCCAATGAAAAACGTCCTATGATTCTATGATTCCATCATTCTATAACTTCTTAAACCGAGTAGTAGACAACCCTCCCAGAGGGGATGCAATACTCAGCCTGTTGGTCACCAACGCTAATGAGCTAATTCGTGGTGTCAAAACTGGAGGCAGCCTGGGTTGAAGACATCATGCACTGGTGGAGTTTGCAGTCCTGAGGGGTATGGGTGAAATAAAGACCCTGAATTTCAGAAAAAGAAAATTCCAGTTGTTCAAGGAGTTAGTCAACAGAAGCCCCTGGGAAACTGCTCTCAAGGACAAGGCAGTAGAAAGGCGCTGGCATATCTTTAAGGACCACCATGTCTTAGTCAAAACCCACTAGTCAAAATGAAGTGCAAGAAGAAAATGCACTGGCAGTGGAAACAGGGACAAGAATCTGGGGAAAAGTATAAGGATGCTGTCTGGTTTTGTAGAGATGGGGTCAGGAAGGCCAAGTCACAGATGGGCAGAATTTGACAAAGAATGAAAAGAAAAATAAGAATGGCACCTATAGGTATGTCAGAAAAGGAATGTCAAAAGAAAGAGTAGCCCTCCCCAATGAGCAAGACAAGTCATGGAAGTCAAATGAAGTCCCTGGTGATTGGAAAAAGGGAAATATTGCAGCCATTTTTAAAGAGGGTAGGGAGGAGGACCCTGGATACTAAAGAGCTGTCAGCCTCATCTCTGTGCCTGGGAAAATGATGGAACAGATCCTCCTTGAAGCTATGCTAAGGCACAGAAGGACAGAGGGGTGATTTGAAACAGTCAGCATGTCTGTACCAAGGACAAGTCCTGCCTAACCAACCTAGTACTTACTTGGTCCATGATGAAGTGATTACATTAGTATACAATGAAACAAATACAGATGTCATCTATTTGGACTTCTCTGAGGCCTTTGACATGGTCTCCCACAACATCCTTATCTCTAAATTGTATATATATATGGACTTTATTTGTGGACTGTTCAGTGAATGAGGAATTGGTTGGATGATTGCACCCAGATGGTAGTGGTTAATATTTTAATGTCCAGATGGACACTAATGATGAGTACTGTCCCTCAGAATCCATACTGGGACCAGAACTGTTTGATAACGTCATCAATGACATAGAGAGTGGGATCAAGTTCACCCTCAGCAAGTTTTATGCACATGCCAAGCTGAGTGGTACAGCTGACATGCCTGAGAGATCAGATACCATCCAGAGGCACTTGGAGAAGTTAAAAAAGTCGGCCCTTATGAACCTTATGAGCTTCAATAACACCAAATGCAGGGTGCTACACCTGGGTCTGTGCAACCCCTTGTATCAATACAGACTGGGGATCAAGGGATTGAGAGCAGCCCTGCTGAGAGGACATGGGAGTACCGGTGGATGAATATCTGGACATGAGCTAACAACGTCCTGTTGCAGCCCAGAAAGCCAACCTTGTATCCTAGGGTGCATCAAAAAGAAGTTTACCAGCAGGTCAAGGGAGGTGATTCTGCCTATCTACTCCACCTGGAATATTGTTTCGAACTATGGAACCCTCAATATAGGAAAGACATGGACATGTTGGAGGAGGTTCAGAGAAGGGCCACAGAAATAATCAGAGGGCTGGAATATCTCTGCTGTGAGGACAAAGAATGTATTGCTTGGAGAAGAAGAAAGGTGTAGTTTTTCAGTGCTTAAAGAGGGTTCTTAAGAAAGATGGGGACAAACTTTTTAGGAGAGCCTGTTTCAACAGGACAAGAGTTAATGGTTTTAAACTAAAAGAGGTATATAAGGAAGAAATTTTTTATCATGACAGTGGCGAGACAGTGAGCCAGGTTGCCCAGAGAGGTGATAAATGCCCCGTCCCTGGAAACATTCAAGGTCAGGCTGGATGCTCATTCTGAGCAACCTGATCTGGTTGAAGATGATTGTGCTCATTGCAGGGGAGGTTGGACTAGATGACCTTTAAAGGTCTCTCCCAATACATACTATTCTATGTTTTTATGAAAAGTTACTTCTTGATGTCTCAGAGATTGATTTTCAAGGCTTACCATTGCCTAGATGCAGTTTCCTGTGGGTGAGCTAGAGCTAATCTGTGGAAACTCTCTCACACCACAAAAGATAAAAAGGAACTTAGTCATGACACTTACTAGATTTGGCTATAAATACTGTTGCACACAGACATTGTAATGGGAGAAGGGGGCTAGAGAAAGACCTTTGGTCATCTGTACCTTTATACTTAAAAATATCACGTGTAGAAATGATTGGAGTGCAATTCTCTTATTTTGTGCGTAATGAATATTTCTGTTGTTTTATGCATACAGAATTATGCCCCCAAATGCCTGTTTAATGACCTGCAACTAATGAAAATCGAAGCAATGAAGATGTCATTTCTGATCCTTTCAAGCTTTACATCACACAAACCTCTTTAAATTGTATATCACCCCTCTGGAGGAATCTGTTAGTGATTTCTCCGAGACCAAGAAGCAGCAATAAGACCTATTCTCACGGGAATGCTTTCTTTATCATCACTTATATGATAGTATTGTATCATCCACTACCATAGACACTGAAGTTTGATCCTTGCATCTCAGGGGATGTTTACACATCAGTCTAAAATACTACACCATCCAACAGGCTCTGTTTTACTCCCATTTAATTTGAGCAGAAGCAAATGTTAAGACAATGTACAGCAGAAAGCCTTGGTTCCAGCAATTTCACAGAGCTTAAGAAAGCAAATATTTGGGAATTCTGTGGGCACTGAACACCTTCCACTGTTATCTGGGAGATGAGCACCTCATGGTCTTTAAAGTATTTATCTCCATAACACCCCTGAGAGACCAGGGAGTGCTGTTATCCCAGGTTTACTCTTGAAGAACTAAGAGGCTAAAATCTAATTTAGAAACAGGTTTTGTACCATCAGCCAGGGAATTTTTTTTTTTTTTTGAGCAAACCTTGTACTTTCTTTTTCCTCAAAAAGGAAAATAAATATGTATATCAACACATACGTATTAACGAGTTGACCTGTGTAACACTATCAGTGTTGTTTGAACAGAGATAGGATGAAATGACCGACCTGACTAACTGTGTCACCTGTGGACCAGTTTGATTCTTCTGTTGTGCTTTTTTATCACGAAATATAACAGCTATCATGTCCTCAGGTCACCTTTCGTCTTTGAAAGTTTTTTTTATAGTGACCCTATGTAACAATCAAAGGACAGATTTCAGTTTATGAATGAGTTGAAAGTGCTCCTTGTGTATTTTCTGTCTGTTCCTGTAAGTGCAGGGGCACTACTATATTCCTTTTTGCTAGGACTATGGTCTTGCTCATTGTTTTGTAAAGAGCACAATTTACAGGAGAGATAATAAAAATGCTTAGAAGCCAAGAACTGTCAAAAAATTAGTTTAAAATATGGGTCTGAAAGGATGTTTAATATAAGCTTGAGAGTGGGAGTAAGAAGTGAAGGCAGCAGGAGGAAACTTATTGAAGAAATAAAGCTGAAATCTTAACAGACACAGCAAGGCACAGGCATGTAGTGAAGTCAGCAATTATGTCTGCCCAATAGAGATATGAAAGTTTAGGTATCAAGTTTACTTTGAGAGCCCTTTCACTGTGGGAATATAGAAACGGACATAGTGAGGCTGTTTTTCTTAGAAACATAATTGCCACTAAACTACAAATACTTTAACAATCCATGGGGCTGACATAATAAGCTGTTAGAAATAACAGGATAATTTTTTACCTTCATTTAATGTCAGTATCCATCAGGATGGAAGGAAGCCTTCTTCTCTCACATTACCATGGGGACGACAGACACAAACAGAGAGGCAAAAGTGGGGAGTTTGCAGAATACAGCATTTCTTACAGGCATGCTGGGCACCCAGAGGTACTCTGTGCTGGGAGACAATGTTAAACAGCTTCTCACATTCCTTGCTACAAAGGAATGGGTGCTGAGGATTGCCTAGATCTGGTCAAACAGAGGAAGACACTATCTCTAAAGCACGTGATCTCAGAATTCAATGTGACAGCAAGAATGGCATGCTATTCTTATGAAACCAGAGTAGCAATAAAGAGTTAAACTGTACTGACTCTGTGGAACTAAAAAAACCAAAAACCACAAAACAAAAAGCAAATACAGATATGGGCTACCACTAGGGTTTTTATTGGGAAGAAAAATGTTTTTGATTTAGCTGCGATAAAGTACAAGAAGAAGGGGAAGCATGAAGATGAAAGCAAAAACAAAACTAAGCAGCAGCAATCTGGAGCAAGGCATGTTGGGCAATGAGTTTTTGTGTAAGGCAGATCCTTGTTTTTCAACAACTCTGGTATCCTTGACAAACATTGCCAGTAATATAGGATGATTTTGTCCCAAGGCTTTTCAGGCTTGTTTGTTATCTGCTTTGTTTGCATTTGAGTCCATTTACTGTTAAAACTGGAGGAAACAAAGTCCATGCTCCTGGCTGCTTCCCTGTAACCTCAGAAAGGGCTTATGAACACAGTTTTGTGCAATTTTTTTTTAATGTTTTATGGAGTAGACAATTCAAACCCAAGTATTGTTTGAACCTATTTTTATGAATTGGTTAATTTTCTAGCACATGAAGGAACTCTCTGGCTTCCACCAGATGGGTGGAGAGTTGATTGAGTGAAAATAGGCTCCAACTCCTCCCCTTGACACAGGCTTCCCACAGGACTATGAGCCAGATCCTGACCCAAATTATCTCTTTGTCCACACCAACACTTTAAGAACTAAGGGATTCTTTTTACGATAGAGCTTTATAGATTTCAGTAACTTAGAAGTTTAGAAGCTTGTCTCCTTGATTCAGTCGTATCCCAAACATGCTGTAGCAGAGCCTTTAAAACACTTGAAGGATGTTTAAATGTCACAAATATGATTATAGGTAAAGAATTAAAATCAAACAAACAAGCAAAAAACACCAAAGAAAACCCACCAGATCAGTTTTTTTAAGAAAATTTATCTTAAAAAACAGAGAAGAAATATGAAAATCTTGGTGTTCCAAGAATGTTTAGGATAGACTTCCTGATGTTCTAGAAAGTAGCACATGATAACAGCCCAAGGCTTCTAAAGATATGTTTCCTTGTTCAGTTCATTGTATGACAAAAACAGTGTTCTGAAGCAATAAGGTCACTTGCACATTCTTTTGGGGTTGTATTAATTCACTCCTCCTTAACAGTGGTCTGGAGGACACACATGGAGGCAAAGCTTCTGGCTTTTACCAGCTTCTGGCTGGTAAAGAGTTATGTAAAAATCTTTCAAGCAATAAATATATTGAAATAAATGTCCTGGCAGCATTTCAGCATCCTGAAATATGTCTGTTTCCCTGGCAATTTCAACCTCAGTGTCTAGTTTAAGTTTGAGTGGCATTTTTCTTTCCTGAAGTATTTAGGTGTGAACATTCAGGGCATCTCAGCTGAGTTTTATCAGACATGGTGAGACTTCGTACAGGATCAAGACTAAATCAATACTTGTTTCTAATGCAGGATTACTGGCTGTTGTTGCTGTCTACAGGCTGCATGTTTTCAAATATCACAGACCAGGGTCTCAGAAATGATAAGACTGATCTAAGACTACAGTTACAGGTAAGTTTTTTTTTCTCCAGGAGGAGAAAGGGAGGAGATATCTCTAAGTCCTTCTCCTTCACAGAGGAGACATAATGGAAAGGTGTTATTAATGCCTGTTGACTAGTGCAGAGGAGGAGACCATTTACACAAACAGGGCTAACACTTCTTGATATCATAATAAAGAAGTGGCTCAGGCAGATGCATAATCCACTAGGAAGATAGAAAGATCTATCTAGAATGTCTTCTCGGTTCAGTCACTACCTTTAAGTCATTCTACTTAACTCATTGTTAACAGTTATCAGGGAAATAAATATTCCCAGGGGGATGATTTAGCTCACCTTAGAACTAAGCTGTCATACAGAGATATTTCTCACTCTTCATTCCTCACGCAAGCGGTTTCCAATGAGTATAATCCTCATTTATGTTATTCAGCTGAGAGTCTAAGCAGTGGCAGGACTTTTCCTGAATTTTCTTTCAGGAAATTTCTTATCTACTTTATATTTGTTTACTTACTTCTTTCATTTTCTATTTTTACCATGAACATAAAAAAATGTTACTTTCAGTTTCACAGTAATATTCCACAATGCTCAATAGAAAAGACATTTGATTCTCTACACCCCAATGTGTTCCCTTAATAAATGAAATTTTGTACAGATTTTATATCAGGAAAACATTGTGGGTACACATGCACCACTGAATTTAGTGGTCCAGTGTGAAAATTGTCCATATGTGCTAGTTCAGATTGGCTTTGATCTAGAACGAATCAATTAGCTCCTTTGGCTGGGAATGAGGACATGAAACAGAGCAGGGGGCTTCTGATCCCATAGCCCAGGGATCAAATGGACGCAAGCCACTCGATGTTGCTTAGACTAAGAACCAGGAGGCTTTATATGACATGCTGCAGGCATAACCAGCCAGGCCCAGACTATTACTTGACTCTGGATTTTGGAGTCATGTGTAAGGAAGGACTGTTCTTCTCTCTATTTGTATGAAGAGAGTGACGAGAGAAAACTAATTGATAAAGAAAGTGTTGGATGAAGAAAATATCGTTAATTCAAATGTTTTATACTTACCTGATTCATCTTATTAAGTTGCCTTGTTATTTTCTTGCACTTTTGCCATGAGCAGATTTATTTGGATAAAGGAAAACCCAAGGTACTATTATCAGGCAAATCCCCCCGTGTTTACTTTTTGAAATAAAAGATTAAATCCATACAACATTTAAACTTTAATGAGTTCAGGTCTGTTCTAGCCAGGGGTGATTTGTTATTCCAAATCCTTGTGCCATCATATTAATGACTACTTGCACCAAGGGGCACTCAGGGTAATCCCCCATCTCTAGCAATGTCATCTCTGCAGTGAGTGCTATGTAATTAATCAGAGACTGCTGCCGGAATGAGGACGTTGTAATCTGATGCATAATGAAACTTATTAACGGTGTCCTGCATAATTTATGGGATCTAATCATTCTAATGTAGGTATAAGTATAATATGTAAACAGTTTTCTTTCATTAAGTCTACAAACTAACATGCCATGAGAAATTAAGGGCTGGGATCTTTAATTTTGCCAGCTGTTGTGGAATTGGCCCCTTTTTAGCAGAGATATGGGAGTAATTGATTTTCTGTAAAACGCTAAAAGCAGCCACCACTACAAGGAATATTTGCAAACATTCTTTTTTATGGTATTTGCATTCCTGTTGTGCTTTATCTGACTGAGGCTTGAAATTCCACTGGGACAAGCATTGTATAAACACTGGAAAAAGAACAACTACCACAAGGAGCTAACAGCATATAAGACCAAAAGAGAGACAGGAAAAGAAGATATTTCCTCCCTCATTCTTATAAGTGGTGTTTCAAAGAACTGTGAAATTAATAACCAGATGTACAAAATTGTTTAAACTGATACCTTCCCCAGTAGACTATTTCTATTAAATTCCTCAGCAGTTTAGTGATGTAGAGACATTTAGGTATCTGAGGAAAACAGAAGCTTGGATGTCAGTAAAGAGATGAACCAGAATTAAAAATGACTTCTTTTCAATCCAAGGTATTTATTTTATGAACAAAATAACCACTTATTTCATAAATGGTTTTCAAAGTAAGGCTTTTAAAATATTAAAGTTAGATATAAATATGTTCAGCCGCAAGAACCCCCTGCCCAGTTTAAAGGAAAAAAGTGCTCCAAACCAACATCACATATGCCAAATTTCAGCTTTATTTTAATTTTTATGGTTGTCGTTATGAACACCTGAATATAGTGGTTTACAATGGCTCCTGTGACAGGCTGTTATAACTTCAATGGCACTAACAATACTACTATAATTAGTGACTTTTGTATTGTGTTAACAAATGCCAGAGTATGCTACCAGTCTTCCAGATGACTTACCCAGGTTTTAATTAGTGTCTATCTTTCTTTTCTTTGTGGAGACATACACTTACTAAAATGACTCAATGCTTTGCACCATGTACAGGTCAAAATACCCACCTGTCAAGTGCGTTTAGAGCCGCATGGAAGGAAGAAACTATTTGCAACATTTTATTAATGGAACAGATTGCATATTTCTCCAAATAGAAACGGGAAGAATTGTGTGACAGATGGATCAAAACCTTCCTGTTCTTGAAAACCAACAGATGAGACAGACTTCTCTTATAGCACTAGCTGGATAGCAAGATGCTGATTAACTAGATCTCAATGAATCTTCTGCCCCTTGGCTCTAAATGTTCATAAGACACTTATCTATTGGCTGATTTCAATTTTCGTGTTTTACATTTTAGCAATATAGACGTGGTGTGTGAATGTGTACGTTTGTGTATAAATACATGCAGATATCAATATAGGCATACATGTCAAAGTAGGTATACATGTTAAACTACCATTGTAAAATCATTCCAGTTTATATTTTCATTTCCACAACAAATTGGTTCATAATCTAAGTTGCCTTTAACAACATATAGTACATATAGTGTCAATACATGCATTCATGAATTATATTCTCCAAATTAGTATGAAGTGGTACCTATTAAAGATTTAGAGCTTTCATTACTAGGCTATTGACTTAATCTTACTAACTGAGAATCTACTAGTTCTTGAAACACCTATCATGGCACGATAGCCATCATACAATACATGGAGAAGTGCGCTCATGTAGAGTGAAATTGGAATAACAGGATTCATTTAAATGAATTGTTAGCTGCACATGAATCATTACAGTTTCCACCTCACTAGAAGTTATGCAGTAGTTCACCTTATAGATGTCTGTACAAAGTCACAGGAATACTAGTCTTCACTATTGTCTCTGTAAGAGCAGGAAACTTTAACTGTTTGAGCACATCTTATGTATTTCAAAGGCAGTGTTTGTAGGGCCTAAAGCTAAATAATTTTTTGCACTTTTTGGAAGCAAAATATATATGCCATGAATAAGGAACCATCATTTAGTTATGAAAGAGTGCATCAAGAATTTTTCTGTAAATAAAATGAGAGAAACTCAAAGAAACTGATGCAATAATAAATAATACACATTCAAGAAGCAGTGCCATCATTGAGATCTTGAGTGAAGGAGGACAACCACATAATTAGTGTCCTCCAGGAGAGCCTCCAGGAGAAATGTGGCAGATGAATCTAAGTGTCATGACTGATCCCTTGGTATGTTCCTAGGAAGAGCAATTGGAGTGATAAAAGCACTGAAACAGTTCACATGTTCTACACTAGAAGATGAATTACAAGCATAATGTGTGTTTTTAGCACAGTCAAGTTAAGGGCTTGACACTTTGTAAAAATTCGATGGGTTGTTACACAGAAGTCATAATAGTTCCTCCTGGTCTTAAAATCTCCACATCTGGCATTTATTCCCAAAGAACTGTTCTTGTGGGATATGTACTTCTATTTCTGTAATGGAGGGAAGATGGTGAAAGAAAACACTTCATTGCCAACCTGAGGGTTTTCAGGGTGATTTGCATAATACAAATCAGTACCATGAAGGCATTAAGAGTTTCACTCTTTAGCTGTTCATAGTAGCGCTCGATTTATTGGGTCATGTTTTTTTAAGTTGGTTGGTTGGGTTTTTTTAAGAGGAGCAGGAAATGTGGTAGAGGATTTCTCAGCCTTTGAATTTCCAGGAAATGCTAACATGCTTAAAGAACTGTTAAGGACATGACATTGTTAAGGTGCAGTAAGATGTTCCCATGGCTCATGAAATACTGCTCTAGCTGCAATATCATTTGGGCCGTTGTGCAATATTGCAAGACAACCTCCGTTCGTAGGCTCATGAATTACATCTCAAACTATCTTTGTGTTAAGTTGTATTACGGTGATATAGCATTTGGTGGCAACCAGTTACAAGGCAATTTCTGTGACAAAAAAAAGTTAGCTTCATAGAAAATTGCAGATACATTAACAGGCAATAGTGCAGCAATAACTCCTTACTACACTCTGAATTGCATGAGGCAGTTTATGACCTCTAGGCTTTTTCCTCCCCTTTTAACTTTGAAATGCTTAATAAAAGTTATACTCAAACTGTTACATTGGCTTGGAAAATAAGAAATTAATTATGAACACTCCATTTAATGCTGGAAGAGTACAATGTCCACAGTTTCTTTAAAGCATCAGTGAGGTAATTTCACTACTGCCAATTGAACATTTATACAGAACACATCTAAATGTTCTCAGTCAATGAATCCCTGGAGTGTTTCTGCTCCATTAACTGTTTACATGGTGACCTCAGTAGAAAGGTTTTAGCCTGATGAAATGTCTGCTTCACATACTGCCTCAGGCAACAGCAGAATAGGTCTCTGTGATTTTTCATTATATACTCAGAATTTAGAAGTATCACATCAGCTTGCCTAATACTGCCACAATAGGTACCACATCACCTCTTGTTGTGTTAACCTCTTGACAACTTCTGTAATACTGTAACAGATGCTAACAATGTGTCTCATCTGCAGTGCCCTCCACCTTCCATCAGTCAGACATTTTCATTAATGTTTCATAGTCATATTTAAAGTATCCTTAATCCCGGACTTTGCATTTGGTTGGTCTAACTATTTCACTCTTTTTTAATGGTGCTGTTATTTGCCTCATGAATCACAATGTCAAGGAAGCCCATGATATTTAAATTTTATGACACTTTTCTAAAATAACAACTTGCTAACTCGGTACAAAGTAAAGAGAAGCAATTTACCTTACATAAACTGCACTTCTGTTCACAGAAATAACTCTCAGCAGAACACTGACTGTCCAAATTATGACCTTGGATATCGTGCCTTGGAGTTTTGCAGAGCAAGTAATACTTATTCATCTTCTGCTCATATACAACAATATGGATAAATAAAAGGCATAAGTTTAAATTCATGATATGAGATAGCATTAGATAGATGCATTCTAGCTACCTGTAACTCACAAAAAAGCTAAGCTCTCCTTCTAAATATTGCAGTGGCCTTATCTGCAATCAAAGCACTAATGTGTCTTTCTGTTGATGAGATAAAACATTGGGGCTTTCATTGTCCTGGAACACAATAATGGCATAATAATTAAACATATGTGGTTGGGAATTTTTTTTGTTTTCCCAACTTTTTTTCACCTCTTTCCATTCATCTTCCATTTACTAACTATTGAGAGGAAAAGTGAACTTTCTTACATATAGATTATATATAAGATCATAAAAGAATGTCTAATTTTCAGAGGGTCTACAGTTAAGAAAAGCTAGATTTTGCTGAATATCAGAAGGGAAATCTTGCTTTTGGCAGGTTCTATTAAATGTGCATAGTTATCTGAAAAAGTGGCTAAAGAAACTCAAAGCTTTATTTCATTTTAAGTTGCCCACTGCATACTGCAAATTTTATCTGTTTCCCCTGAGACACTCTTTCTGTAGAAGCAGAGAAGTTATGGATTGTAACTAGAGAATAAGATATAATTTAGTCCTCCATAAGTATACCATTACTCCCTAGAGTACAATAGTTAATGATGTATGTTGTCTGCTATTAAAAGCCTTGACTAAGGGTCTTCTGCTACTTTTTAAAATGCAACTTTGATATTCATCAGGAGGAAGATGTACAGCAAAGTTAAACCACTACAACTCTATAGCCATTTACACAACCTGGATTATGCAGTTCCCACACAGATACATGCTCCTAGCTCAGAGGTCACTTTGGCAAGGTTGCAATGAGTCCAAAGTCACTTCAGTGCATTCATTGAAGGTTATTCTTTTGTAAGCGAGTCTGTATTCTCCCTGAAGGACCATATTTCTTTGGAAATCTGCAACTCTGACAACTTCTAACACAGCAGTACCCTGCAGTAGTTCAAGGACTGTGGCTGTTATAGCTATCAAAGAAATATTTCACAATCCAAGAGAACAGAGTAAAGATGTGAAGATATGTTGGATCAATTCTTCTGAAGGTGGAAACTGGAAATTCCATTTATTTTGATACAGTAACTTCAACTAGAACATGCTGAGGATGGCATTTATTCTAGGAATATCTTCCTTTGTGGTCTGTTTCTGTCTGCCACTTTCTCTCTCTCTTCTTATTTTAAGAAGAAAACCTATGGAGAGAAGGAATCTATGTTCTAGAAATTTGTTTTAAAAGTCAATGATATGTACAAAAGAAACAATCTTTTATTTATGTACAGTTATGCTTTTAATAGATGGTTATTTCCCAATCTAGAACCCAAGGTTTGGACTGAATTACAATGAGTCTCTTAGGCACTTTTAGGTTTTTGTGGTTGAAGTTTTAAACTATATTTTGTCTTCAAAATCTTTAAGCATAGAAAAATTATAAAGACATTTTTACAACTTTTATCCTTTATCTTAGACAGAAGTAAGACATTAATTTTTAGGGGTCTTCTACCGGCAACAGATAGTATGCTTTTAACTTTCTTACAAACAGCCTAACTTCAGTTATTGTAAATGTCATTTAATAAAAAAGGGGGAAAAAATCAGTTTGAAGGAATAGGTTGCCAAGCTTCTGAGGCTGCATCACATTGGTCACAGTTATTCTATTACATATGGCACTTTCCATCTATCCTCTGACAAAGTGCAAATGAAGAATGTTTCATGTAGGTCTGCCATATAGATGAAAAGTCAGAAAACAGACTTTCCTTTTATTTTCCTGTAACTGTTGAAAGATATTTTTATTTAGAGAGGAGAGGAGAGGAGAGGAGAGGAGAGGAGTCCTGTTATTTTCTTATTTGTAAATCAAGATGTGGTGAGAAAAGGAAGTTTACAGAGACTTTACAATTCATTCAACAGCAGGTTGATAAACAAGGAAGTAGTCAGCACATGTATATGTCTATTTTCTGATTTGAAAAGCATCCTCAAATCATGTCAGAAATGTTCAAGTCTGTTACTCTAAACCTTGTGTTCTCTTTTTCATCATTTTAAGGTCATATAAATTTTAATGGTTGAGTGTTTAGTCTCACCACATAATGGTACAAACAGAATAGAAATTGACAGTGAATATCACTCTTTCCATGGTAGTAATACCTTGCTCTGCTTGGGGATCTCTGGTAATAGGAGATTTGCATGGAAAAAGAGATCCCTAAATGAAATCCTGTGGCATGGGTAGCAAAAGAGTACAAAAAAACAGCTTGTCCCGCTGTGTGGGATCCTTCAACTTCTCACGACTTCTGCATTATCCCAGATTTACCTAACTGGTTTTGAAGTATTACTTTCAATCCTATATTTTATTTTCATCTCTCTGTCCCTTTCAGGGACCAATTTTACATTTAGGCTTAAATGCTGCCATACCTCCATCTTCTAGCTAATGTCATCACCATTTCAGCATCTTTCCATGGGGTTTTGACTGATGTGACAGGTAACCAAAATTTTGTTTATGTGTCATTTGTTTATACTTCTTGATTTTTTAACCAACCCACCCTGACCCATCAGAACCACTTGAATATTATTTCTTGTTAGGGAAATTTTTACTTCCTGTTGGCCATTCTACATTATCTATGTTTGGTGACTGAAGGAATAGCTGTAGCAGAAACCACAAGCAACCTTTGCATGGGAGATATGGCCTGGCTGACTAAAAACAGTTCTTTGAGCTTGTCCTGAAGTGAAGACTTAGCTGATGAAAAATAAGAAGTTGAGGTGGAAGTTTGTCCCACCTTTTTCCCAGCATCTCAAGGGTTAGTGCATATTCCATTATCATAGGAGACGTTGGTTCAATTCACTCCTGCTTTCCAAACTGTATTAGTATAGGACTGAAGGGGACATGGGTCACCAAGTCTTGCTCCCTGTTATTGCAGGCAAGTGAATCACTTTTATTATTCCCTCCATAACCATGTGAATCATTACTGTTTTGATTTAGGAGTATTCAAAGCCCCATTGTGCCTAGACTTAAATGCCCTCTTGACTTTAATATAATTTACGCTCATGCAAACAACAAGAGTCTCTGCTGGTATAATTTTCTTCACTGTAGGGAGCATATACGTCTTGAGATTGCTCAGTGACTTGACTCTTAAATTTTCTTAGGTTGCTATTAATTAATTGTGCTGCACTGAAGTCCTGGCAGGTACCAAAATGACATTTCAAACTTTAGCAATGTGTTAGTACTGCAAATGCAATTAGGAAGAACTGATAAAGGAGGGCTGTACTAGGTTGAAAATGTAAATAGCAAAAGGTGAAATGTAATAAAAATTGTGGTATGAAAAAAATGAAAATATTAAGATCTAACAGTTTTAAACCAAACTTTGACTGTATTTTCTGATAGACTTTTGATATTCTTGTGAGTGGGGATTCAACACTGATTCAACACGCTACATTCAGTGGGGATTCAACAGTGATTAATTCAGATATATCTAAGCAACTGATGTCTGTCAGATTTTCCCAGTATTCCCATGCACACAGACACAACAAATGCAAAAAGAACATAATCAAATCATCAAAACCTCATGACATTTAAAATTAATTTTAAATTAATATTATTAATTTTTTTAGGTCATTGTGAAATCAGGCACACATTATTATAATAACCTTGGTTTTGTATTGCAATTTGTTCATCCTCCCTACACCTGCAAAATAATGCTAAAAGCACCTTCCAGTTTTCATCATCTGTCCTCTTTTAGACAGAAATCCCTTTGAGACAAGGCCTCTATGTCATCCTGGATTTCTCCCATCCCTGACACACACCTCCATCCTAAGGCTGCTTTTGATCACTACCCACTATAGTCATATAGAATCATAGAATCATAGAATGGTCCAGATCAGAAGGCACCTCCACAGGTAATCTAGTCTGACCCCCCCTGCAGTCACAGGGACACCTCC
>BJBW01003664.1:0-42201 GCA_004320125.1 Scolopax mira
CCCCCCTTCAGCCCCACCCCCCGCCCCGGGCTATCGCCACCCTCCGCTTCCCTCTTCCCCCCCACCTCAGCCCCGCTCTTTCCCCCTTCAGCCCCTATCTGCGCCCCCCCCCCCTCCCCGCGTTCCCAGCTCGGTTTCCCCCCCTCAGCTCCGCTCCCCCATCCCCACAACTCCGCGCACAGGAGAGCGGCTCTGCTCGAAGCCCTTTCGGGGGAGGGGGGCCGTGTCTGTGGGCCCCCCCCCCCCTTCTGCCCCCTCCTCGTCAGGAGATCCGGCTGCGCTTTGGCGAAGGGTTTTTTGGGGGGTGCGGGTCCCCGGCCCGCGGAGAGGACTCGTAGGCAGCGTTCGGGGGAGCGAGGGGTGGGGGCAGGTCGGGGGCGGTTTGGGGTCTGTACAAATGTGGTAAACTCAGCTCAACGCCCCAAAGGAATTTTAAAAAATGTATTGATTTATTTTTTTTTTCGTATGTTAAATATGAAAGTTTGCGTTCCTGTGCTTTCTAGGCACATGTGCTCGTTGCCCTGGTTATGGGCAGGGAAAATGGGTTCGAGTGCTGTCGTTGCATTCCGCTGGTACATTTTTAGTATCTCCCGCAAGCAGAAGGCTTGTATAATCGCATGTGTCTATATGCGACAGAGGCTTTGGGTGTACCTGGTGATGGGTTAATGCGTGTGTGCTGTTGCAGCACCAGCTGGAAGAGGAATAACGTCTTTTTCCTTTGCAAAGATCTCCCAGAGCTAGTTGGTAAAACTAGGTAGCTGCCAGTGTAGGTGAAGTGTTCCCACCGCTTGCCTATTCAAAGAATAGATGTGATTCAGATGTAAAATATACACGAATGAACTTTGTGCTGCTACTTCTACCCTTCCAGGACTTCAGTGTGGCCAAGCTGTTACGATTTCTTTTAACTGTGCGATAGAAAATATTTATGTGATTTGTGTATTACAGAAGTGCTAATGGAGCTCAGCTGAAGAATAATTGTCAGACTACTGTATGCACATGCATTTTCTCACCCGCAGGGCATTTCTCTTGCCCTGAGCTAAACTCTGTGTGAATGGTAAGGGGGTTTTGTGAGTGCACATGTTTGCCTGCTTGTTGTTGGCAAATGAGGGCCCTGTAATGTTGGGAGCCTCTGGTGTGTTCACACATATGCAGACATTTATGAGCTTGTCACGTCGTAAACATGTGCTGCAGAAATACAAGAATGAGTTAGATGAGAATTGGTAAACTATTTTCTTATTAGATATACATATCATAGAAAAGTTTTCTAGTTCATTGCCTAAACATAAAATCTTCAGTATCGTAATGTTACGGATGCCATTTTCTTGACAATGGATTTCTTGCTTCACTGACCTAAAAAGTTGTTTTTGCATACTGGCATGACTCTGGCTTGCACCATGTTGATAAAATATGATTCTGGGTGATAAGCTTACAAACACATAAGCCTATGTCTGTATGTTTCCCGGGCACGTTTATGCTTTATAAACTCAGAAGTGTAACCAGTGGTCTGATTTTTTTTTTTTTTTTTGAGCTAATTTTGTTGTCATTACAGTTTCTGGGTGGTTTTAGATTGTGTTCATGTTTTTATTTGTAGGTTTTTTAAGTTAGGTTGAACCTTGAAATACAAATGTATTTTCTTCAAAAGCAGAAATGTTTTACCTTTTGGTACATTTGTCTTCTGTTTGCAGTTAAGTTTGTTTGGAATCAGGTTCAGCTACTTAGGGTTTAGTTTGATGTTTATTTCTTGTTCAGTAAAATTTCCCATGAGAAGTAGTGTTTGTTGCCATGCTTAATTCTGTTGTCCTGCTAGTGTCTAATTTGGGTTGTACATAGCAGTATTGATTGAACACCCTTGCTAAAAATACTTTCAGGGTTGGGTATACTTACAGTGTAGCAGCAGGAAAGCTAAACCTACAGTTTTTCTGTAGGCTTAATTCTGTGGCTAGAATTAATTTAAGATTAGCTGCTACATTCGTGAAACATGAATAAAAGAAAAATCCTGTAATCTTCAAAGTAGTGCTAATTGCTCTATGGAGTGGACGAGCTCCATTGATGAACAGAGTTTGTGGAGTACTATTTACATGTTATTGCCATTGGCATAGTGGGGATATACGGTAAGTTAATACCCAGCATACATCATTTTGGCTCTGATCCCGCAGTGACCCCAGTTTGGGCAGAGGGATCCACCTACACAAAACTCTGCAGGAACTGGAGCTCAAACATTCCTTCTGTAGACACTGGGCCAATGTTTATCATGAGCATTTGCTGCGTGTGAATGTTTTATAGGTTTTGTTGTCGGCCTTTGTGTTTGTGTGGCGTGTCCTATAGGCTGCGTGTGCAAAGAGCTGCAGAGTTCAGTCCCAGAGTAACAGCCTAATAAAATAGTGTGTGACATGACTAGGTTGTGAAAAAAGAGGGGATTTCTTGAAATTGCTTTCATATTGTAACTTAGTGCCGTGGAAAGGTCCTGATAAGCACTTTGGGGTTTTGTGTCACTAGGATCTTGTTGTCCTTGGTGGGTTATTTTATGAATGGTTTGTTGAACGTACATGGAAGTTTTGTACATTGATTTATGCTCATATATAAAAAGTGGAGTGTGTGCTCTACAAGCATATTCTGTAGAATTGGGTGGAAGTTACAAGTTTGAATGTGCTGGAGAGGAAGATACTCAGATGGTTCATTTAGTCCTGTAAAATAACCTGTACACAGGGGAAGATGGAATGGCTTCCTTGTGGTGGTTTAGATCTCAGGACGAGGTAAATGGGTCGGGTTAAGTGTCTTCTGAAAACTATGGATTAAAAATTCTGACCAAAACTTAATTAAAACATGTAGTAAGCATGTGTATGCTTTTTTTGTTGTTGAAGTCAATGCTAGAATATTTTTCTAAAATAGATAAATAGCATGTTTCTGTGGTCTGTCATCTTAGGTTTTCATACTACCATTAGTTAGACCCTCTGATACATCATGATTCTGCCTTGTCCCTCCCTGCCCCCCCCCCCCCCCCCCCCCCCCCCCCCCCCCCATCAGTTTGGGTTTAAATTGGGTACAAGATCACATGAATCCCATGCCTTCACATCCTGTTTTTGTGTCACCTCACTTCCATTCTCACCAATTATAAAAATGGCCAAACAAGAGAATCTTTCAGCAGATGGTTGTGCTTTTTTTTTTTTTTCATCCCACACTTTCACTCTTGTGCTGTCACTTTTCGTAAAATGGCCAGACAAAATTCTCATGGGTTTTACTGCGCTCCAGCCTAAACAACTGTAAAAATGGTTTGTGTGTGCATATAATACAGAATTGTTTGTAGTGGAAAGAGGGAACTGTGAAGGTGGAAGAAAAAGGGAAGGGGAGGATGGCCCGAGCTGGAGGAAAAACCAAAAGAGCTGAAGAGTGGCCTGGTAATACAACAGCAGGTCTTTGCTGTCTGGGCCAGCTGTTCATGTATGCTTGTTTGGGAACAGAGGCTGTTTTTCCTTGAGGACTTGTAATCCATTGAATTAACACAAAAATAGTTTTATGTAGGCTTTTGAAAGCCTACATGGAATAACATATCTGCGGGTACATATTCAAAATCTCTGTTCTTATTTGGGAGAATTTCAGAATTATTAGAAAACTATTGCTATTTGTCATGTACAAAATAAATTACTTCCAGGTTTGCGGTAGCTAATATGTTCACAGAAGTTTTATGGACGTGTTGACATACCAGAATTGGATGTCCAGATGCAGGTTAGAAGAATATGGTCTTTTTATGGTCATCTGGGTTACAGCATACTAAAGTCTCTGCTGATTGTACACATGGTGTCCCAGTACACATGCTACAGAACGTTACAGCTGATATTCACATTGTTAATCAGGTAGATCACATGGCCATAAATAGATGAATTTTTGTTTGAAATATGAGAGTTGAACCAGCTTCTCCTTTCTCAGCTTTCTTCTGCACATTCAAAAAGGACTTGTTAGGGTGGTGCAATTAGACCTCTCTTGGCACACTTCTTTGTCTCACACTGCAATTACTTCTTGGACAAGTTATAAGGCGAGTGTTGGATGATAAATGCAATTCCATTTGTGTGGTTTATGAGATACTGTCATCTTTACAGTTACATGAGGAAGGGGGAAATGGCTAATATCCATTTAAAAATAAACAGTCTTTTAATTAAGAGTACTTACGATCTGTAATGAATAATGCTCTGGGAAATATTTTCACTGAGTGGGGAATGGAGTTGCCACTTAAGAGCTTTCAGGCCATCCATAAGATTTAAGAGGGAAAAATTGATAATCCACTTCCTGTGGCACGTGTGTTCTTACATTGCCTTTCTGGGTATTCCTTATCTTCTGCAGGCTGAGAGAATAATGACTGAATTATTCTGCACGACCAAAAGCCCAAATCTTCAAATGAAAATCAAATGTAGTGCTGCTAGAGATTAACATCTTCATACTCGGACTTTTTTTTAACTGGAACGGTGTAGATCAGATTGAAGGAGGATGTATTCGGTTTGGGATCAATTTAGGATTTATACTTGAAACTGAAATTCGCTAAATATCTGGTATTAAATGCTAAAAACCATATTCTAACTGGTGATTTTTTGGGGGATGATGTTCCAGCCTGGACATTATAGTTGCATATAATTTTGCTACTTTGATAATTTTTCATAAGCTGATTAAAAATTAATTTAAGCGTAAGCTCGTTTTTGGTATTATCAATGTAAATTGTTTTGGGTTTATGCCCATTAACTGTGTTTGGGTTAAACAACTGATCCTCACTTATTTTGACTCTAAAAGGATGTTAACTTTGAAGACACTTGAGTGTATTTTAGCTTTTCCTGAGTCTTTTGGCCAGTTTGTTGCATTTGTGCCCTACAAAAAAAAAAAAAAAAAAAAAAAACAAAAAAAAAAAAACCAAACCCAACCCCCCCAAACAATATTCTGTGTCTGTTGCAAAAGACAGAAATAAGAAACAAATTATATCAGTACTACACTGAAACTAAGTGTCTGTTGAGTGCAATGAAAGTTACATAAAAAAAATGTTTTCTCAGATGAGAAAATTACCTAAATCATATAACATTTTCAGTTTGTTTATTTATTTTTTTCCTAAATGGCATCAGTCAGGTTTAAAACCAGCAACTGAAGCTGTAGCTGCAGCAGATAGCTCTCCATGTAAACCAAAGCAGCAGCTGGTAAAAGGTAAGAGCCTGCTGTGTGGCTCCTTTGTCTCAGAGAGATGTGCTAACATACTTTGTCTTGGAAGAAGGTTAACAAGCAAGATTTTTGTGTTTCCTTTTTGCAGTGGAAGGTGTTATTTGCAAAAGAGTCAAGCGAGTGTTTCTGCTGCACTGAAAAGCTGTGTTTTTAAAAGAGAATCAAGTGTGACATACCAGAGACTTGTGCTCCCTCTTGTCTGTGCCAATAGAGATACAATGTTGAACTAACTTCATAGTTTTCTCAGCTTTGAATAGAAATATTGTTAATTTCTCTGCCCTTTAGGTAGAGAAATTAACACCTTTTCAATAAAAAATATATTCACTTAGAACTATACCAGTCAGTGGAAGGACAGTTGTTGCTAATAATGCACTCTGAACTCCAAAATTAGCACAGTTTTGCCTGGATGAACAGATAGTATTTTCTGGAGCCATGTCAAATAGTTGTAAGTTGAGAAACATGTTCTTTCTAACTTAGAGCTTTGATTTGGGGAAAAAAAAAAAATCCAAAATGGGGATGTATTTCACTCAGGACAGAAAAAGATGCTTCCTGTATCTTACAACTGTGATTCAATGCCTGTGCTTAAAAACAAACCCACCAAACCCCCTTCCCTACACCACCCCCCCCACCCCCAAAAAAACCCAACCAACCAAACAAAACACCTAAAAAACCAAACCCCACCAGCAAACACAAACCAAAAAATGACAGGAGTATTTTGGAGGAAAATCACATGGTAAAACTGTAGGTTTGGTTTTGTTTTTTTTTTACCACAGACCTTGTCAGTGAATTCATATGTGTTTTGGGGAAAAAAAACCTGGAGAGACTTAAAATTAACACATGTCACTTAGCATTTGTCTGTCTTGATACTTGCAACAAGCTTTTAGTGGCATCTGAAAATGTCTGGAGACATTTCTTTCTTCTGATGCCTGAATAGGGTTAAAGATGACCAGTGCTGATGACCGACGTGCTGCATTGTAAGTTGTTTTTTCCCCATGTGGATTGTATATGTGCATTGTATATGCCAGCTTTGTATTGTGTCTCTAAACTGCATATAGCCTCAGTACTATTCTTGAATGTTTTACTGAGTTTATATAGTGACCCTATTTAGAAAAGGTATGCTTCAGGAGAAGGGATGTGTACCGAGTAGATTGACTTCTCAAAAATAAAATTATATAGACCTTGGCATTTGAGTTTTAAATCACTGTGGCCTATAACCTCCAAACTGTGAGCTGCTATTAAGGCTTTCCTTGGAAGAGGTTCTTGGCTTTTTTTGGGAGGCAGGCTGCTGTTACATTGATGCCACAGTCTGTTTTTAGTACTTGAGTGCAAATGAGGCTATGGATGAATCTTGGGAACCCTGATCTGCAAGTAATTCCCCACTTACTATGTTTTAGGCCTGTTTGTTGACTCTGTAAGAAGATACCGCATCCTGTTAGCTCATCTGAATGCACCTGCTTTCTGTGGAGCCCATCTCTTTAAATATAATGTTTGTAAGGATCTTTCTAGATGTAATGTCTATGAAAAAGGGGTTATTTGGAATATTAAAATGTGGCTAGCCCTTTAAAACTGAAGGGACGCATCACCTTTGTCCGAGTCTGGATGGAGTATAGGGGAAAGAAGAAAAGGACAGCTGCCCTGTAGTGATTATAGAACATATAAGGTTTTGAGAAACATAATTAAGAGGCAAGAGTGAATATGGGTTTTGGTTGTTGGGGTTTTTTTGGTGGTTTTTTGTTTTGTGATTGTTGTTCACTATCAGCAAATCTTCTGACCTCACAGGAAGCTTCTGCTGAAAGAACTGTGGTACTTGCAATCATAGGAGGGGGAAACTAGAATACAGAAGTGGCGTTACAATGGAACAGCTAGATCAGTTGCTATATTATGGGCTTCTACCTACAAATTAATTGGATGGGTTTTGGCTCACTTGTTTTCTGTGATCTTGAGTTGAACTACCAATTTGGATGTTTCAGTACAGGGCTAACAGTTGCTTCTAGTTGTGCATTTAGCATCTTTGCACTATATGTGCAGCTAGGTAAGGACAGACAGAACATTAATTGTGGTAAGAGTTTACTTTTTTAACCCTTCACTATAATATTTTGCTTCTATTTTAATTTTATGCTGAATTGAAATATACCATATAAGTCAAATTCTTAAACTACAGAGTTTGGAAGCTGCTTGTTTTTAACCCATCAGGTCTTCATATTTGAGACTAAGGAAGTAATTTCATTTTGGAGGTCTTTGTCAAGAAAACTTTGCTTTTCTGTGTGTTGTGATCTGCTTACAGTTTTTTTGGCATCTCCACTTATTACTTTGGGGACTTAAGGCATTAGCGATATTGTCTTTTCCCTTAACTCCTGGTGTAGATTTGAGTTCTTTGTTCTACAGCTCTTAGATCTGCTGGGGGAAGTGACTTGGTGTGAGTGTCTGGGGAGAGGCAGAATGCAGTGAATACTCTCTGGGTTCTTTTTATAAAGCCATCTTTGACTTTTCATGGTTCTTATGTGTGCAGAAACTGGATTTTTTTTCAAATTTTGCAATAGTTAAGTAAATTTAATTGAATAATAGATGTAATAAATATATTAATTAAAATATCACTGCTTTCAAAAACATGCCGCTTAGACGGCATGGGAGATAAAATAAGAATATGTGGCATGTATATAAGGATATACACAGTTACACTTAGAACAGAATTCCTCTCTAGAAGACTAGAAATTAGACTGAAAATTATCAACTAACAAAAAGTCCTCTAAGATGTAATTCCTCCAGGAGAGCTTCATTCTTGAGATTAATTAAAGGAAAGATTAGAAATTCTCTAGATAGCTGTAAGCTATTTAATAAAACTGAAGCAGGCAATTAAAAGACTCAGTTGTAGTTACCAGCAGAAGCATTGCTTCCTTTTTATATGATCCTGGTCCTGCACACCACACCACCCCCAACACCCCCCCCCCCCACCCCCACGTTACATATGTTCTCTCTCCTTTTGCAGGAAAGCTGTATGTGCAGCTCATTAATGCTAGATGTTTTCTGCAGAAGGATTTTCATAAAAAGCATCCCTCTCTGAATAAGGGTGATGTAGATAATAATTTCCTTGGCTTGTTGAAAACACATACTCAGTCCAGAGAAAAGAGAAATAAAAGTGCTTTGTAGGAATTATACTAATGAAATGTATGGGAGAGAGTAGCTTGAAAGAGAAACCTGATTAACATCTGAAACTTCTGCTAACATTTAGCCACTTTTAAATAGAACTTAGCATTGCCAATAAACCTACTTTGTCAAATCTCTGCTTTTTCTCCCTAAGTTACATTGATGTGAGCATTTTTCAATCCACTGCTTTACAGTATGTTTTTTGATATATCTTCCAGACAAACAGATTAATCCTAACTGTTCTGGGAAATGATTGTAGTTACTCTGGTATCTGCAAAAGACATTTTAAATTTAAGTCTTTTGTGTTCCTTCTGAATATATTTTGCTTTCTGCTGCACCTGGTGTGCTGTGACAATAGTGTGTGCTCTAGCAGTTGTATACAGTAAGTTAGGATGGATTATATCACCAGAGGTCCATCCCTCGTCTGAGGGCAGTGTGTGATAGCAAATCCTATCATCATGTTAGGGAGAAAAGTGTGTAACTGCAAATGGGCACTGGATTCTCCCAAATTGAAGTAGTTACCATAGTGCAACAGAATTACTGTGCTAGGAGTAAGTGGGGAAAAAAGTGAATCCTTATGTTTACAGGTGGTGCTATTATAATATTATAAAGTTGCTTCAAAATAAGTTACTGACTTAAGTTGTTAAAGAGCATTTTGTGGTGTGATTATTATTTTTTTGGAAGTGTTCCTTACTTTCCACTCTAAGTTTATAAGAAAACATCTGTGATCTTGAGTGAAAATAAAGATAGACTGATACAGAAGTTTTGAAGGAAAACTTCTTAATGCTATTATTTTTCTGCTGCAAACAGAAAATCACATTCTAAAACTCTGCTTTCCAGACTTATGTAAGTAAAATAAAAATCTTTTTCTTTTGGCAATGTGTAGATATCCTTATTGTAGTAACATTTAACGTTAGGACTTAATCCATTGACAGGCTTTAATATCATAACTCCAGAAAGGAAAAGGTGCCTTTCCTAGTGTCTGTTTATACTAATTAAAAATTAAGGGGGAAAAAAAAGTTAACTAATCATTACTAAAAAAAAATTAGCATTAAGTTTGTTGTAGGTTCCAAAGCATGGGAATGGGCTCGAAGCCTGCTTTGCTATGTACAATTAATAGAAAACAAATTGTGTTTTGAACTTTTGGTAGGGTTCCTTGCCAGGTAACAGACTCATCTCTTTTCAGTGTTGGTGGAATATCCAGTTGCTCTGCAAATGCTCTGGAGTGTATTAAGCATGGCATAAAAATGAATGTGTATGAACAAGGGCATTAGTGACCCAGAGCTCCAGACTTCAGTGCACTTCCAGCACTAGCAGAGAATGTTTTACAATTCATGTATTTGTAATAACTATATTAACTAACGTGGCCTAAAATCAGTAGGGAAATACCTCTTCAGAAGTGTTATCTATTTAGTGTCCATAACATAACTAACATATATTGTACACTTCAGGTGTATCTGTACACATGCTAACTAAAATGCCTTCCTGTTGGTGTATAGGGAGCAAAAGGATGGAGTGGTAACATTTTACAATTCTGTAACAGCAAATCTGTGTTTTACTATAGAACATATTTGAAGAATATTCCAAGAGTTTTTTTTAAATGACAGTTGAGAAGCAAACACCTATGTTCATGTTTCGTCTTCAGGAGTGATAAGGAAATATATTTTGTATATTGTTTTTGTAATAGACAATAATTTCTGTCAAACAGCGTTGTACATGCTTGCACTTAAAAAAAAAATGTTGAAATGTTCTGTTGACTTTTTAAACTTTTTTAGGCAACACTAGGCTTTCCATTTATTTTGTCCCTTGTTTAACAGTTTTTGTGTGTGTTTTCAAAAGCACTTCCATTCACCATTCAAGGAATTCAATAGAATTCTAATAGGAACTGCACATAAATAACTACAGAAATCAATGCTTCAATTCAGCCAAGAGTTTTTTGTGACTTCAAAAGCCACAAGAGCATTTATTATTAGAAACATACAATTGACTTTTCTTGTATTATCATTTTGCATAGTGATTTGGTTTTTACCACCACAACAAGATGTTTGACAGTTTCATTTGAAAATGATGTATTTACATTCAGCCTTCCAAAACAGTGTAATTTTTATCTTTTCTGTGAAGCTCTATTCATGTTAATTTGCATGTTCAGCTCTGTGCAAAGATTTTCAGTGAAATATTCACTGGTGTATTTCTTCTCAAAGGTCAACCAAATGTTAAGGGCAGTCTCTAAATCCTGTATTGTAAAGAAGATATAAAAGAAATCTAAAGAATGGAGGAGTTGGGTTAATTTTCCTGTGTTCAACTCTTACAATGTGGAACATATCCTCTCCTCTGAAATTTCTCAATTTCCCGAGTATAATGACCACAGAAGTAATCAACCTGTGACACCACAGCATCATCCAGCTTTTACTTTCAGCTTTTAGTATTTGCATTACACCTCATGCTGCCTTGGCTGTAACAGTCATTTTCATCCTGAAACTTTTAGATGGGTTATAGAAAGCGAGATGGTCTTGAAGGAGGCTGTTTCAGCACGCTAGAAGCTTTAGAAAATCAGTGATGCTTTTCTGTTGAAACAGCCTGAAATTGATAACAAGATGTTGTGACATGAAATACATCACTCTGTTCAGAAGTGCTTACTGCATTGCAAATGGACCTCTTGAGCACTGTGGCTTTTGGGGAGCTCTTCCGTGCAGTTTTTCTGTCAGGTAAATAGTATATTGTTATCACCTTGGGTGGAAAGCACAGAAGGAAACAATTTGTTCTGGTTGTCAGGGGGGTAGTCGCAGATTAATGTTTTTTTTTCTGTATTAATATTTTGGTTTCACTGTTGCTGATAGTTTAAAAAACAAAGTCAAGTTACCAACAGGGGCTTTTAGGTGGCAATAGTGTTCTGCCACCCTCCCAATCCCCTAATTCCTGTTTACCGGTCAGTTTGGCTCTGTGTGAGGAGGAAGTGGTGATGTGATGTTAGGAACTGCTTGTTGGAATTTCGTCTAATGAATCAGCTGGTGCTGAGACTTGTCACCCACCCCTCTGGTTACTGTGAGATGCAGACCAGCAGTCCCATCGTCATCTACCTTGTTGCATGTGTAGGTGCTGGTGGCGTATGCCTGTTTTGGCACTTGAGAAACATTTCAGGTAGGGAATCACAGAATGATACGGGGTTGGAAGGGACTGCTGGAGATCATCTGGTCCAATCCCCTGCCAAAGCAGGTTCACCTAAAGCAGGTTGTACAAGAATGTGTCCAGGCAGGTTTTGAATGTCTCCAGAGACGTGGACTCCACTATCTCCCTGGGCAGCCTGTTGTAGTGCTCTGCCACTGTCAAAGTGAAGAAGTTCCTCCTTGTGTTTAGGTAGAACTTCTTATGTTCAAGTTTGTGCCCATTTCCTCTTGTCCTGTCTCTGGGCACCACTGAAAAAAGACTGGCCCCATCCTCTTGACATTCTCCCTTTAAGTATTTATAAGCATTGATTGTATCCCCCTCTCAGCCTTCTCTTCTCCAGACTAAAAAGACCCAATTCCCTCAGCCTTTCCTCATAAGAATGATGTTCCAGGCCCCTAATCATCTTTGTGGCCCTCTTTGTAGTCCCTTTGTAGGGAAACATAGTTTGTCTCTAGTCCTTCCCTCTCCTAACATAAGGAGTGTAAAGACCATGCACTATGCAGGTGAAACTTACACTGCACCTTGAGAAAGATGTGGTTGGGTTTTTTGTTTGTTTTAAATGGTGATTAGGGGGAAGTGAGGCATGGTAGAGCATGGTGAGGAGCAAGAGTGGTAGCACAGACAATGCTGTAACTGCAGTTCCGTTAGTGTTCAATGTTGTCACTTGCAATTATATGCATTTAGGATAATTGCTTTTGAGTGCTGTCATGGTATTATCCTTAAAACGATAAAGGAAGTGAAGTCAGACCTTCTGTTGGTTCCTCAAAGTTCTTCCCCATTTCCTTTAACCACTTCTGTCTAATTCAGGTTGCATTTGAGTCAGCTGCTTTCTTCTTGACACTTATGTCATTCAAGCATCCACAAAGTTAGTATGCTAATGTCTGCATTTCAACTGACTGATAGGTATACCAAAACCTATTTTATTTTTGTCACTGCAACATGAAGCTTCTTTTAATTTCCTTGGCTGTTCAGCATTTACAGAAACAAGATAATGGAATGCTGCTGGCATAATTTGTAAGCCTAATGTCTGAAGCTTATTAAATATGGTTTTCTTCCTGAAACACACTTTGTCCCTTCCTGTGTTCTTGTAGATGCCTGGTATTTAACTGGTATGGAAGACGGAGTGGAAAAAATAAACCATCATTTTCAGATGCTCATTATTAAAGGGGCAAAAAAGGCTTTTCATATTTGCCTGAAAGCAAGTATTCCTATGTATTTTTAGGTTTGTGGGTTTTCTGCTGCTTTATGAAACCCAGTTTATGACAGTAAGCAATACAAACCAGACACCTCATGGTTTTCTTGAAATCATTGTGGGTAATATCCATCCCTCTTGCAGTGCTGCTCTTAAGTAGTCAATCTCTGATGTATTGGTGGAAAGGAGAAAAACATCTGTTGTTTGTTTTGGATGCAGAAAGGAGAAACAGGAAAGAAACAGATAAGAGAATTTGGGAATGCTGGGAAAGAAACAGTCTTCCCAGCTCTTGCAAGTAGTTGCCAGAAACCTGAAGCATGGAGCTATTAAAATGCACTATTGCTATGGAGCAACAAAGACTTTATTACTTGATACAGTACACTGTGTTTCATAGCTCCACCCTACCATGTAATCCCTTTTATTGAACATTGTTTCAAACTGGTTGAGATTCCTTATGCCCTGTTTGCAGATCAGGTGCCTAATTTGTCCTACGTTTGGACAGAATTCTTCCCTGACCACTTAATTTGCTGTATTTTGTCCTCATCATTCCTTTTCCAGAAGTGCTTTCTTCTCCTGCCTGAGCAGTGTGTCTGTGAGAATGCTACTGTTTTGGTTCTGCTTGGTGCTGGAACAGTCTCTTGACTGCTCTTAACTGATCTGTCTGGTTTTGGAAGCTTAAAAGTGAATCCACTAGAGGTTTTGCAGTACTGAGCAGCATGAGAGGACCTTCATCTGTCCTGTGGGCTGTGTGCCTGACTAAGCATCCTCATATGAGGAATTCCCTCTCTACAACAACATGACATAGTTGGTTTATGTTTGTATCTTATGACCTACTTAAAAATACTCTCTTTCCTTCCCACTTACCTTCTAAGATTCTCTCATGCAGAATTGCTGTATTATCACTTTGTATGTGATTTCTGTATTTTTGCAGTGGATTATTTCTGCTTGATAGAGTATAGAAATTGCCCAAACTTATAAAAAGAAATGTATAATGTTTTCATAAAATAGTTTTCTAACTAAATTTTTAAGAATAAATGTTCTTATGTTCTGAAGACACTAATGACATGTTAAGAATACTTCTACTTCTTTTTCCCTAAATTTACACTTTTGTATGGTAGAGGTAGATCTTGTCTAATGTCAGTAAATGACTGGATACAGTGTCCATGAAGGGTTGTGAAAACTACTGGGGTTAGTAGAGAAAGCCTAAAGTGGATCCAAAGCTAATCAAAGAGAAGATTGCAAATGGCTACGCTGTAAGAGCAACTAACAGGATGGAGAGAGATTGTTAGTCGTGCTCTTCAAAAATCAGTCTTGAAATTAATCCTGTCTCATTACATTCTTTCATAACCTTGGTGCAAGAATTATGTCTTCTCTTATTAAAAGCTGTAGATAACATAGTTTAGAAATATTTTTTTTTTAGTATTTCAGAGGACTGGATGATCATGTAAGGAAAATAAAAAACTCATAGATTTGAGTACTAAGAGAATTGATACAACTTAATAATATGAAGTCAAGTATTTGAGGCATAAGGACATTTAATTGGTTTTAGGAATCATGAATTGGCAAGTAGGAGAGTAGTTTGGGGATGTTGCTAGCAATGTAAGCAACAGCTCCCAGTATGAAGCATGAGCAGGGCTAACCCACCAAATAGTTATCAGTGGTCCCCGGTTAGAGCGGAACGGACCTCATGTTTTCTGCACCCAGTTCGTTACTGTCTGTAGACCATAACAGTGTGGTTTTAAAAATGTATTCAGAAAACTGTTTTCTAAGAAAAAGATCAATCTTTTAAACCTTTAGACAGTTTCCCTTGTGCAGTCATTTTCTAAACTTTCTTTACTTTTTGTATGAGTGTACATCTGGAAACAAGTAACATTCTTTAAGAGTTCTGGAATGCCTTAGTTTTCAAAAAGAATCAAGTTCCTATTATGTATATTGGATTCCAATTTATAAGATTAGAATATTTAGAACATAAGATTCCAAATACTAGTAACTTATTTTTCCTGATTTACTGAGTTCGTGACATGTAAGTGAAATGATGGCCTCTTCCCTCAGATTTGTGCTGAAAGGACCTGAGGTAGTAAGAGGAATTCTAGTTTTGTCCCCATTTTTCTGAATGCTGCTTCTCAGTGCCCTATTAGGGCAGACAAAAGGCTGATCAACAAGAACATCTGGATCCGACTGTCCTAGCGTGGCAATACAACTAATTGCAGCTTGCTCTTAACATTTGTGTCCTAGTTCAGATTTAAAACATTTGCAACAAGGCTAACAATCTGTTATGGTTTTTTTTTTTAAATATGTTGGGGAAAAAAAACCCAGGAGGATGAAAAATCTGAATTTTGTTTCTGAGCAATTGATACAATTTTAATGATTGTGAGGAGTACATAATGTCTAAACTATCAACATACATGGAAACACAAAATATCAATATGTATAGAATATAAAATTGGAACAGGAAAGAAGTGAATGTATTTTATGGGATAATTCAAAAAATTCTTATGACCTGGACTCCTAAGCACTTACGAAAGTTCTGAAAAGTCAATTATTCCAATGTCAATTGAAATATTTGTGTTTGTTTTAGAAAATGTAGGTTTCTAAAAGTTGCCATTTGAAAGCCATCTTAGAACTCGTAACCTAAAGCTCACAAACCTGTCTAGTAGATAGAGGCATATAAAAATATGTAGGGGATTTTAATACTTCTCTCCTGTCCCTATGCCCAATTAAACATTGGCTACCATGTCTAAATATTTTTCTTCAATAGCAATTACTGTTCCAAGATGTACACCAATGCCTTGTGTAGTCATTTTCCAGAAGATGTTAACTCAGCAGCATATAGTTAAGCCTGTATGTCCTTAGTGTATGTCCTTAACTCTTCTCACTGAGCGCAGCAGTAATACATCCCTTGAGCACTGTAAACCCTATGAAGTAAGGTTCTCTATGGCTATGCAGATTCCTAAGTGTATTTTTAAATGAAATTATTCTAAATGTTATTAATACTTTGTCTTTTCAGAGGAATGTGTACACTCACTGACATCTTAAGGGTTATGTTCATCATCAGAACCTTTCTGAACAGTAATATGTTAATTAATTAATATGTTAAATCTTTTGCTTGCAAAGGTTTTGGCCCATACCATTGAGAAGAGAAACTTACGAGCACGTGTATAGGTGATGCAGCTCCACAAACACATAGGAATTCTGCAGCAGTTCCTAGAGGCAGATTGTTTCATCCATTTTTAATGCCTTTGCCCTTCTAATACCACTCACCATCTCAGTTCTCATGATCCCAAGCTATTGCCAGGTTGTGATAAAGGTTTGTGGCAGAAGTTTGTAAGGGAAGGATCCTACTATATATCTTCCTTCTGCTGTTTCTTCTTTTCGGCTTTACCTGCACCTGGACATTAATGCAGGTCTTTGAAGTCTGCCCTTGTACAGCTACATGGCATTTTCAGGTAGGAGATGTATCATCAAGCAGCTATATAATCAATTTGGCCTTGTTTACCCCTCCCCCTACTGCCTGTGCTGAAAGCTCTATATCAGTTATAAAACTTTAGAGTAGAACATCTTTAATATCTCATGTATTTTCTACTTCAGAATATCATGCTTTGTCTTTTGTGGCAAAAGTGGCAATGATTATTTTCAATATGTGTTTATCTAATTGCACTTGGACATCTGCAGGGTACGAAAAAATGATTGTGAATTAAAAGTCCAGACTCCAGCAATATTCTGCCAAATAGTAAAACTGAACATGCAGTAAGAAACTTAAATGAAAGTTTCTTCTGGAGAGACTAATTGTAGAAAAGCGTATCGGCACCAATTACAACAGGAAAGTCTGGCATTCTGGAAAGGTCTGCCAAAGTCATTGATGAAGATAAAATCCAGTCTTTCCTGAGCTGCTTTGTGTGATTGTGTGCCAAAGATGATATGCTGAAGGGATCATAGACTTTATGCCAAATTCTGTGGGATTTAAAGATTGCTTGTTAACTAGAGGAAATTTTTTCTCCGAGTTGCATAAATTAACCTTTCTTGTAACAATTTATCTTTTGTTTATGTATTGCTGTTCCTTGTTCATTTGTACTGTCATCATCCTTTCCCCCTCAGTGCACTAGTCACTTTTCATACCAGGGGCAGAAGAATTGTGCATCAAAAGGACTGGCACAGCACGTGCTGCAGATAAGAACCCGAATGCTGTAGTTGGATCAGATTAAAGATCCAGAACTCGGTAATCCTGACAGTGATGAATGACAGGGAGAGGTATAAGACAAATCCTGTATGCAATGAACCTTTCTGGGGGAAGCCATGTATGAATCAGTTTCCTGCTTTTGTTTGGTTTTAACATGTAGGTACTGATGGCTATAACTTTCATTCTGTAGAAGGTGTAACTATCTTTATATATTTGTGGTAAACCCAAAAGCATTTCCAATGTCTTTAAGGCAATGAAGTACTGGACTGAAAAAAGGAAGCTACTAGTGTGTATCTTCTAAATAGAGCGCACTGGGTAAGCTTTAGTGTTCATTTTCATAGCAAAAGAAAGAATGCATTTGAAATCGTGAGGATCATATTGTTAATGCATATGGCATGTAACTGTTATAAAAGACCTTATTCTAATGCCAGTACCTGATAAGAACAGCAAGAGATGTATGACCAGTGTGGGCTGCTGCCACTGAGTCACTGTGTAATGACAGGCAAATTACTCAGTTTTCTGCATCTCCTTCTACTCCTTTATAAATGAGAAATATTGTTTCCCAGTAAAACTCTTTGAGATCCTTGGATAAAAGGAGATTTATTTTTTTTTTGTACGCCTACTGAGTATATAAATTTGAAGTGAGAAAGTGCAGCAAATACCAGGTTCTGTGCAAGTCTTTCACCAGTACACAGTGCGATGCAGCTTGGTGCTCCTTATGGATTGTATTGAAGCACCTTGTACTTCTGAAGACCTCTATAAAGCACAAGCAAAAAAAAAAAAAATGTTTAGGCCAGACTTGGCACTTGAGTCTGTGTTCTGTTCAAGCCTTTTTGTAGTTAAGTACAGCTTCAGTAAAACTTCCTGACACGTGCATTGATAAACTACCATTCAGTTTGCTCTGACAGGCCAGACACTGTACCACCTTCAGATGAAATAGTACAGGGAACCTTTTACAGCAATTTTCTGTCAGTCTCCATCACCTCTTTCACATTATGTCTTTAGCTATGTTTTGTCACTGAATTTTCATAATGTTTTGAGAAACTTGACCTTTTCAGAATCACCTGTGTTAACACTACAGTCTTAATCTTTCCCTGGTACCTCCTGAAACAAAGTACAAATTAATGATTCAGACACCACAAAACAAATCACATGCCACTTGTTTCTTCCCAACTATTCTTCATTGTCATTGTTTGCTGTATTGTATGCAAGTCCTTGTGTATTCTGTGCTGAAAGGGACCTAAATAATGCAGTAAATTTTAAAGGGGATCATTAGCAGATAAGTAGAGAAATGATGCAATAGTGTCAGGTGTATATGGAAAACGATTTGGATAAACATGAAAAGAATGTCATTATTTCAGCACTGACATGTGGAAGTTAAATTAGGTTTGATGTGTAGTTTGGGTTTTAATAAATTCAGACTTATTTTGTGATAGTCCATAAATAGCTGTGGAAGTGATGGAGTGTATGTGGAATTTCTGCTTTCTGGTCCTTCAAGGCAGAATATGCTGTTGTTTCTTTTTGTAGATAATTGCCCCTCTGGTTTTGCATCTTTATCTCATTCCTTTTATCATCATTCTTCATTCCTTTTTAATTTGCTGACTGACTTAAACTTTTTCTTCACAAGAAGTGCCCAGTTTAGTTTCATCATTTAAAAAAAAAAAATTCATCCCATCAATTACTGTATCCATTACCCCATTTCATCCAGTCATGCTCTGCCCCAAATTCAGTAAATACACAATGTAAAACTTCAGTTTTGCATTTCTCTTTATGTTTTCCCCCACCTTTTCACCATTTTCCACTCTTTTATTCTTCTCTTGAAAGTGCTTTTACCAAAATGAATGATCTTCTCTTGGCTGGATGCTAATACCTTTACTCCATTTTCCTTTTTTGACCATGGAAGAAGCAACTTCCCACTGTTGTGGTTTAACCCCAGCTGGCAGCAAAAAAAACCACGTGGGAATGAGAGGAGAATCAGAAGAAAAAGGCAAAACTCATGGGTTGAGGTAAAGGCAGTTGAACAGAGCAGCAAAGGGAAGAGGAAAACAGCAACAATAATGCTGATAGAGGAACGTACAAAACACAGTTAATGTACCACTGGAACCCGGAGCCTTAGCCCACTCCCATGCAGTGATTTCTGCCCCCTGCCTGCCTTTATACTGGGCGTGGTATGGAATACCTGTGTCTTGTCCCAGCTCCTTGTGAAAATTAACCCTATCCCTACCAGAAATAGGGCACCCTCTGCATGGCCACCTGCTGTGCTGCTTGTGCTGCTGTAGTGCTTACACCACAGAAGAATGAGCCACATTGGGGAATTGGTCTCACTGAAAATGAATTTTGCCAAAATAGTGTTCTTTCTTTATTACCCACTCTGGTTTACCATATGGCTGTACAAATGGCTATGTCAGCAGTAGGGAGAGGATGATGCAAGGCTGGAAATAAGTGGCCAGACTCGGGAGTGGGTCAGGAATGCTGTGCTGCCAGGTTATGTCAAAATAAAGAGTTCATCAGAGTAAAGTCTAATTAAGTCTCTGACTTGATCCCATCCTACATCTAGAAAATCTGATCTCTGCTGCTTTTTTTCCCCTTAACCATTCTCGCTCTTCCCCTTATTGTTTAACATATTTTCCAAAGCTGCTTGTTTGTCTCTTTCTCATAAGGTGGTCAATAACAACATCAGTAGAAGCCTCCATCTCTCAATGTGTGCAGAAGGTGGAGCCTGACATCCTCAGGACATGTTGAAAGCCTCCTATTTAAATCATTAGGGTCGACATCATTAGTCAAACTTGTACCATCATTTGGAAATACCTATTAAATAATTACTATGAAGATTAAACTGATAAGCTCTTGGAGTTGGATGCATATACGTTTCAAAAAATTATTTAAATCAATAGTTTCCAAGGCAGCACAGTATGATACCTGTTTAGTGTGAAATTCTCAAGACTTAAGCCATTTTGGTAGAATCATTGGCAACAAAAAAGGTGTAATATAACTGTATTTGCTTTCATAGTGTCTTTCCAGCAGGGACTAGATACCTTCATAACAAATAATTTTGTTTTCCATGTTCCTGAAATCACAAGGCATTCTTTGTCTGTAAACAAATGCACTAAATAATCCCACCCTTTTCCTTAGTCTACAGAGATGCATTTTCATTAGTCTGCAATCAAGTTATTAATAGCAGCCTAAAAGTGTTTGTGGTTTTGTTTGGTTTTTTGGTGGTTTGGTTTTTTTGGCAGGGAGGATGGTTTGTTTTATTCTACAGATTCTAAGCTGAATCTGAAATGGTGAAATATACATCTGAATTTAAGTTACCTGGAAAGATGGGCGTTTTCAAATCTGAGCCTAAGTTAAGACCCACAAAAAATATCAATTCACATCTAAATCCAGTTTTGCATACTCCCTTGGTGCTGAGTAAATAAACGTTCTGTCTCAATTCAAGCCTGTATGTAATGGTGCATCTGTGTGTGTTTAAATCTCCAAATGTTTAAGCTAACCTAAGAATATCTTTTTGTTGTGTAAAAAAACCATGTAAATGATGTTCCCTTTATTTACTTGGGAGAAAGCTATAGAAAAAGTGGCATTGCTTAGCAGTGCAGTGAAGACCATTGAGATGATTTCTACAGCTTGGCTTTGATATTTAGCTGTGTACATCCTTTCAGAAAGGAATGATATTAATTACTCTTTGGTCAATCATATGAGCTGTAGTTCACTGTGCTGCCCTTGCCTTCTTTTTGGTCATCATAATCCTGATTATTGACTTTCATAATTTCCATTTGTTTTTAGGACAAAAAGATCAATCTTTGGTTCTTTCAAAGATGAAACCATGAAGCAAAACAAAAATCTGAGCTTAATGTACCGAAACAAACATGACCTTGCTCGGGCTACAAATGATCATTCCTTATTAGTTTGGTTTTTTTCAGTAAATAGGTCATTTTCCAAACTTCTAATACTAGGATCTGATGCACTGCCCTGTTGAAGGCGAACTGTTTTAATTCCAATCTTTTGAATCCCAAATCAGAAATGGAAAACAGACTGTTCTATGGCATGTAAAATGTAAATAAATGTCTTTTTGTGGGGTTATGTCCCATGGTCTCTACGCCTTCTCCCAAAATATCCTAAGACCTTATTATGTGTGCTCTTGGGGATCTGATGTCCATGTCATAAGGTTGGCAACGCTCCTCTGCCTGAGACCTCTTACCGTTGCCATCCTCCTAATCTCAGTAGCCCTATAACGTCTTTTTAGCCAGTATCTGTTCTGTACTGCTGGTACCTGCTGGTGACACGGATCCTACCTGTCGCTCACCCTTTTCCATAAGCCCTTGAATGCTCTTCTCTTTTTCCCTACTGAAAGGAAGGCATGTTCTTCATTCAGGAGTTGCTCTTGGATTCCTGAGGTAATATTTTTCTTGAATTGCTGCCAGGGGAGATGGCAGTTGTGTTACCTAAATGTTGCTGTCAGATAGTCAGTTTTCTATTTCTCCCTTGCTGCCTTGCCTAGATTTCACGTACTTTTCATAGATGTCACATTTTTATCTGTAAGTGTTCTGAAAACAGGCATTTCGGTTAGGCTCTCTGATCTCCCTTAACTCTGATCCAGTTATTCTGGAAAGCAATTTTTGTATTGTCTTAAATTTTCTATCAATCGTATTCAGCAGAAAACTGAAAGGAGTTTCTTAGTGAAGCCAACAAAAGAGGAAAACAAGCTAACCGCAAAACTGAATTTCAGATAAATGTTCAAACAACTATAATTTTAAGACCTTTCACGTCCCTCGTGGTTCAGACTGAAAATTCAACTGTCTGTGGAATTGCAAGATTAGATGTAAGAACCAGACTTGCCATGTAATGGTAGCATGGCTACCCCTCCTCCAGCTACCGATATCTTCCCCTATCATGTTTCAGAGCAGTATAACAGCAAGTTCACAAAATGGCTTAATAGAATATATAGTGGCAAAAATACTAGTGGTCAGTCGTTGATGGAAGTTATTTTGCTGTAGTGACCACCGTGTGCCAGAGAGATGTAGCGGAGCCTATGTGCCTGTTAAAAAACAAAGCCTACTGCAAAGGTTTGGGTATCTGTGCTCTTCAGTTACTTATTTTGGATTTCTTGAGAGCTAGATGAGATTTTTCTGCACTTTCATGAGCTCTGTCAGCACTTGTTCAGTCTAGTTGGCACCTCTTCATTTCTCTCTGTTTTTTTCAGCAGATTTTCTTAGAGAAAGGCGGATGATCTAACACTGTGAAGAAATTCTAATTTGTGTTTCTCTTTATATACTTCTAGAGGACAGATGGACACGTCTGTTATTTAATAAAGCTCATGTTACATCCTTCGTAAAGATTCAGAATAGCTCCTAGCAGTCTGCCTGCCTGTCGGTAGCAGACACGAGCTTCTTGCTTTTTTTGTGTTAAAGAGCAGGGATTTCTGCTCTCTGGGCTCCAGCTTTCAGAGCCCGAGAACAGCACATTCTCGGATGGGCATTGTAGATTCCTTATACTCTTGGCTGCTGAGAAGCTCTCTTTCTTTGAGAGATTTTTTGGGTCACCTTCTGGTAAATAAACATGCTGTGCCAGTTCCTGGAGAGTGGGAGCTACTTTTCAAAAGGATGGTGGTAATAAACTCTTTACTGTTGCCCCCTCTGATGCACATAACATCACGCTCCTTCTTAAGAAATTGCCAGAGCATCCTGACACCAGCTCCTGAATCTGGAAAGGACAAGCTTTGTTTAATTTCTTTCCTTTGAATACTCAGAACCGAAGAACACTCGTATATCCCTCAGCTTGCCTTCTGAGCCACCCCACCATAGACTGATGCTGAAGGAGTGACGTGGTGTATGGCACTGGCTACCTGCTGGGGGTAATGTTCCCAGTAATCAGGTGATCCAGCTGGAACCACATCTCTTATTCTCTGGCTTCACAGTCTCCAGTTTTGGACCTGCTAGCACTTTCTTCAGAGGAGAGGACCTCTTCCAGGACTGGACAAAGCTGAGACTTTTTCAAACCTTTACTGGGCTGTAAAGGGATGTATCTGTCTGTGTTTCTACTCTGCAACTTCCTGGAGTCACAGAAATCTTTCCAGTCATGGGTCACTGGAATCTCCTTGCCATGATCTTGGGAATAAATTATATGCTATTGTTGCAGTTCTCCACAGAAGGTTTCAACAGTTTCACAGTAGGCCAGGATGGTGTTAGTGTTACTTGGTTTCCTGACAGTTCTGAGACTGTTGAAGTCTGATATTGGCAGCCCATTTCAACAACTGCATGGTCACGTCTAGATGACTGGTCAGTATTTGCCAATCCATAGCCCCCGATTCTTGCTGAAGCATACTGGTTTGTAAGTCAGTATTGCTGATGCCAGTATGGTGGCTGGAATTCAGAAGGGATAATCTGGACTTTGTCAGGTAGAGTGCTCCCTATAACTATAATGCAAATGTGATGTATTCAGATCTCCTTTGTCTGCTATTAGAGAATGCAGTTTCTATGTCTGCTCACAGGTTTATTATTCTGTAATGGGAAAAGGAACCTTTCCATTTCATAGGTTGAAGTTTTTTTGCTTCTTCATAATATGGGAAGCTTGTTCATCTTGTCATAGATCTACTAACTATATCAGGAAGGACTTAAGTGGGAAAACTGAACTAAATGGCTAGTGGCTTGGTTTTAGCTTGACATTCTGAATCTTCATAAGCCTTACTATTCTGGGTTGTCGCCTACATCTTTGTTAAGATGAGGCTTATTGATAACTCAGTTTCCCATGGCATTTTCAGAAATACTGATTTTCCTAAAGTCCTTACTTTAGTACTTGTAGTGAAAGACTTGGTCCCCCAGAAGAACTGAAACTGTGATGTTGGGATGAGAACATGTTGCTATTCAGAAAGAAAGTAATCACATCCCATCAACGAATACAGCTGGTGCTTGTGTGATAGTAATGTCTTCATTTTTGGGAAATATTTCTTCTGAACACCAGTGGGAGTGCGAAGAAGAGCTTTGTGCCCTCAGCAGAGTAGTGGAACCACCATGCAGAGAGGTGCTGCTCTGCAGAGCAACACTCCTCTTGCTTTTGCCTGTGGCTCCTGCAGCTGCTTCCAGGGAAACTGGGCTGAGCTGCAGAGCTGCTGGCAGGGGAAAGTGCGTGTGAATAGGCACTGGAAAATAGAAGAACCCAGTTTACTTGATTTCTTTGTTAATATGCACATTCCATACCCTGCCATATGTCCCTTTTCTTTAGCATTTTAATTCTGGGATGTTATAGATGATGCCTTCAGAAGTGCTTCAGTAATGTTACACTGCATTCCTGTTTGTAAAACACCATTAGAACATATTAACAAACAATTTTTTTGAATGTTAGGGTAATATTAGTGTTAATACAGCATCGAAAAATTAACTAAAATCAACAACAACAAAAGAACCATTTGCTTTTATATTTTATGGTGATATTAAATGAGACTCCTTAAATTTTCTTATCTAAACCCCAGGAACCTATCTTTACAGCAGTTGGGAGGAAAAATATTTTTCATAGGCAATATAAATAAACTGCACTTCTAAGATAATATAGTTTAGCTCTTAACTAAATAGCTTTTTCGCTTTGTGTATTCTTTTTTTAAGGATATGAATTCTAGATAGTGAAAAAGGAATAAACAGTCTAAAGCAGTATTACTGATGCTGCCTTATAAAAAAAGAAGTCACATAATAGCATAATTTTTATGATAGCATGTCTTTGCCTCCGGAAAAAAAAATATAGTGATTCTCTATATGGGGTAGAAGTTTCAGTTTGTCATGTAACACAGAAAGCAGCAAATAGTTTGAGGAAGCCAAGTTTAATTATATAAGAGTGCCTAAAGAAGAGGGTGTAAGAAAGCGATCGTGCCTGACTTGCAGAGGCACATGAATGAAAAGAGTTTTTAAACACGATGCCCAAGACGAGCAGTGCAGGTGTCCTGACCTGCAGAGCTCATCACCTTTTAATGCCATCTTCATAGATTCATTTGGATGTTGTAAGACTGTTACTTCTCAATGCACTTTGAGATGCACTGAGATGTTCCTTCCAAATGCAGTAAATATTTTCACTTTAAAGAAAAAAATGAATGTAATCTTTTATCTTCTGAGTGTCTCTTCGTGCTTTATGGAAGCTGTAAGTTTTCTTCTCTTTTTATGTATCAGAAAACTTAGCTACTGGAAAGCTGTATTGTGTCACTGTCAACATGTTTGTGCATGTTAAGAATAGACTTGTACTTAAACAGTTTTCCTGCAGGGATTTCTCTCCTCCTGAAAGTCTTGTTTTGAAGGAGGTCGTCCCTAAGTATTACAGGCATTGAATTAATTTTGTTTGGTGAAGATGACAGAAAAATGAGGCAGGGCTAAATTCTGAAACCCAGAATTAGCTCATAATTTGTGCATCTGGGAGACTTAGGTGGAAGACACTTGACTATGCAGGCCCTTTACAGATTTTTTCTGATGGTGTGGGAATTTTTCTGTACCTCATGTTAAAATCTGTGAAATTCAAAAGCCTATTGATGACTTTTGGTAATGCCGTGATGCTGATGATGTTGCCATCCGTCCCTTCCACTTATAACAATGTGGAAAGCATCTTAGTAGAGTGCATCAGGCACCTTATGCCTGTGGTCTTGCTCTGACTACAGATGTACTTGGCATCTTTATTTTAAGCTTGGGAGGAGACTTGGACATGGTTCTTGTCTCTTGGCTATGGTTTTTCATTTTGCCTCCAGGTGGCAGATGTTTGGTTTTCTGTGGTTTTGTGGGACATTTTGGAAATTTCTGTTGCCATTCCATATTCTGTTAGAAGAGGGACTCTTATAATCGTGAGAAGTGAAGAAGGAACATGGCAGAGGTCTGGAATACTTGAAGGAGCAGAAAGGTACAGAACTCTTGGTTTCACTAATAAATAATTACCTTTGCAGTTTCTGAATGGCTACAGCATCAACCTCTGAATCTGTAACCATCAGCTTGTGAATCTGACCCATGTTTGTACCTGCCTTTCCAGGGAAAACAACAGGAACAAGAGCCAGGCTATTTTAAGATTACTTAATTAGTATATTATTTAAATTGGCTAATGATGCCTAATGACTTTTAAAGTGCTATTAGTAGCCACATTTAAATGTCTGAAAACATAAACTGAATGATGTGCTATCTCCACTATCTATTATTTCTTTCAGGGATGATAGCATGTACTTGGGTCAGTCAAAAGATCTTGCATTTGTGTCAAGTATTCATAGAAGAAGGGTTCTCCCAAGAGAGACTATATCTGTCCTCATAAAATGAGAAAATATATTGAGAAAATTTTCTTGTTTACGTTGTCAACTTGATGGGAATTTTTTTTCTATAATGGTATTCATAAAATTAAGTTAAATATTCATTATTGTAACTTGTTTTTACTTTTCTGCAAGTCTGGGCTGATACCTTTGCCTATGAGCCGTAGCCTTTTATTGTGATTTCATGAACTCTGAATATAAGCAAGAATTATAGTGGGAAATTTTACAACTGCATTTTCTTTTATTTAAAACATCAATGCGTGGAGTAAGCTCTTTTAGAACTTTTGGGAAACTAAGCTAGATTCTTGCCTCATATTCATTATTTTTGAAGTTTGGTTACTGAGTTGATCACAGAATCACAGAATTGTTGCAGTTGGAAGGGACCTTCTAGAGATCATCTAGTCCCAACTCCTCTGCCAAAGCAGGATTGCCTAGAGTACATTACTTAGGACTGCATCCAGGTGGGTCATGAAAATCTTCAGAGAAGAGGACTCTACAACCTCCCTGGGCAGCCTGTTCCAGGGCTCTGTCACTCTCACCCTAAAGAAGTTTTTCCTCATATTTGAGTGGAACTTCCCATGTTCCAGCTTGAGCCCATTGCCCCTTGTCCTGTCACTGGGAACCACTGAAAAGAGTGCAGCTCCATCCTCCCTCAAACCACCCTTTAGATGCTTGTAAGCATTAATAAGGTCTCCTGTCAGCTTCTCTTCTCCAAGCTAAAAGCCCCAGCTCTTCGAGCCTTTCCTCATAAGGGAGATGCTCCAATCCTTTATCATATTTGTTGCCCTATGCTGGATGCTTTCCAGTAGTTCCCTGTCTCTCTTGAACTGGGGAGCCCAGAACTGGACCTTTCTCATTTGTGCAAGCTGGCCCTCGTGGAGACTAATCACAGCTGATCTAATGGTGTGCTTTTTTCTAAGGATGGCCTGTAATTTTGGGATGGCTGACACTAAGTTGAATTCTAGATGGTTCTTCCTTCTACCAGTGACAGTTTCTGCACATTCACAGGGAGACACTGCACAGAAATTCATTTGTGCTCTGTATTTTGAGAGTTTGGTTGGTTTTGTTTTGGTTGGTTTGGTTTTTTTCCGCAGTAGCTTCCCTTTAGAAGAGGGAAATGAATCTGTCCCAAAATGTTGACTGCTTGTCAGTTGAGCAGAAGATGTTCAATGAGGGCCTCAAATAAAAGGTATTTAAGGAAGTGATGATTTTACTTGCTGGCAGCTTCTCTTCCACTGCTTTTATAGAAGAAAGCAAAGATTTTAATTCTCACCTTTACCAAAAGGACAAGATGCTGAGAAACTTGGGTACGTTCTGCATATCTTTTCCTCATTAGGACACTTAAATTTATCATTTCTGTCAAAAGACTTTGAATCTTTTTGTCTCCACAGGCTGGTAGGAATTTCAGAGTTTCTTTGTCAGAGACTGATGTCTCCACGTAGCAGTGCACACTGGAAGTATGGGTCACTTAGTATGTATGGATCCTTGAGAACTGAAACCCTGGGCAGAAATATGACTACTTATTAAGTCCTTTCCTGTGTTTGGCACAGACCACAATGACACTTGAGGAGGTAATTACTTCCTAGATTTAAGAGCTGCAGCATCATTTCCATGCTGTGTTTTGACTGTGAGGAGTTATTACCCTGTCTTTGATAGGGGTTTTGGGGTAAATATCAGCTGTCTACGTAATAGCTTGTACTGAATTTCCAAATCATAAAAGCACATTGACTCCTTGGCTTACTGAGGCACTTATCTTGGAGCCATAGCCTTGGAGCTATGGTAGCAGGGTGAGTTTTATACTGCCTGTTGCTTAGGCATTTACTGCAGATTAGCTACTTAAAGTGTGTGTTCCTTGGAAATCGTTTGTATTGTGGATAAGTTTGTTTTTTCCCTGCAGATTTACATTACCTTTTTGTTTTGACTATGGAATCCCTTTCTGGCATTTGTAGCATGCCAGCTCTGCTGAAAACATGCTCACTCAGCCTTGTGTTAGGTCTCTGCTGTCAGGTTTGCATAGAATACCGCATGCTTCAAATGCTTGCTATGAATTTGAAACAGACAGACATTTACCATAATCATTCATTATTACTTAAAGTGCTTTCTCAGTAGAAGCAAGGAGAACTGAGAGCCTGTCATCCAGGCCTGCTGCCTTGCACAGTCCCTGGCTCAGAAGAGCTGGGTCTTAGGAGCTTTGTGCTTCATGGAGGAGCAGAGAGAACTGACTGCAGTAAAGATGGAACAGCCTTGCAAACTTCTGGTTTCTACCAGTCTGCAGATTATAACTGATTTTGCTCAGTTACAATAGTATCTGTTAACCACAATAAAGCGGGAGACACTATTCAAATGGGTTTTTGCTAAGCACTTTGTAAATCTCCTGTATATTGAAGGTGAATTAGTTTGGACAGAAGGCTCTGAAATCAGACTGCTGCTTCAGTCATTTGACTTCAAAGAGAAAAACTAATGCTATATGCTTATTTTATAACAGTGGGAGAAAATTGTTAAAGGCCAGGATGTCTCAGTCCCTCTAGTGTGCAGTTGAACAGTAAAAGAATGGGTTCTCTTTTGACAGTAATATTATTGTGCAAGTAGCGTGAGCTTCACTTTTGCATATAAAGCTAAATTACTCATTTAATTAAGCCTTCTTTGGACAGCAACTTTTATGGTTCGATTATTTTATTATGAATGAGTAGTTGTCAATTAAGGCAATGTAGTGGAATAGTTGATTTGTGTTTCACTTACTCAAAGCTTAGTGAATAGATGTCTATAACCACCTCTGTCAGCCTGATTTTCTTAAAATTAGGCTCTGTTTAAAAAAAAAAAATCAAAATAAAATTGGTCTGATCTTTCATACCATGAGTTTGAGAAGGTTTTCTGTGTTGACGGGTGGACTTCTCTGTAGGGCTGTGGCTACAGTCAGGTTGGCATTTATGGTTCTGGTAGGAGAAAAAAACCAAAACTGAATTCTGCCCCAGGCTCTCAGCTGAGGCACAGGAACTGTGTGCTTGCAGACTGTGGCTCGGTGAAGAGGCTCAGGGTGGAGATTTGAATGATCTTACAGTTCTAGTGGCAGAGCAGATATTTTGGCAGGCTACTTTCAGACCTCCAGTTGCTTTACGAAGAAGAATAAGATGTAATTTGATTACTGTCAAGGCATCGTCAGGACCTGTGGGCTCTTCCCGTGTTGGATTGTAGCAGGAGGGATGTGGTAGCTTCCTCTCAGGAAATTGATTTGGCCAGATGAAAGTTCTCAGGAGCAGCTAAATAAGTAAGTAAATTAAACTGAAGACCCTGCAACATGCAGGTGATAAAACTGTATTCAGGGTTTTGTTCTTGCTTAAAAGTAGTAAATATGTAAGAGAAACCCTGAATAGCAGTGTGAGAAATAGTGCTGTGACGAAGCTTATAAATAGCCTTTTACAATTTTGTCGTACTTTCTCCTTTTAATAGCCTGTTGCTCTTTAACTTCAGCACACACTAACTCTTCATGTGTGTGTTCGTTTGCCCTTTGTGGCAATTTTTTATCCCAGATGGAGCTGTGATGTTTTATTGCTTTTAGTTGATTAATTGGTTTGTGACGTGGTTACGTGCCTTTCTTTTCAGTGGACCTGAAACTTCATACTGAACAGAGCTAATATGATAAAGAAGCATTAAAGCCCCTGTTGTGTTCCTGAACATGTATGCTTTGGAGGAGATTGTAGTTGTTTTCCTACTAAAAATAAATTCAGTAAATTATGGAATAATTGAATTAACTCATCTCAAATCAGGAACATTGAAAGCTTCTTGCCGATTCGGAATCGGAGCTGATTTTAGAAGTTCTCAGCTCATAGCAAAATGGATAGATAAATTGTCTGTCATGTGTTTTATTAAATGCAAGAATGCTGTGGTTTTATATAGGAAATGTATACCCTGTATCTGGAAAATGATTTGCTATTACATTAGTAAACGGAATCTAACTTCTCATTAAAGGTCTGAGATGTAATTGGGTGGGCTGAGATGAATAGTATATAAAAACAGAGTTTGTCACTGAATTTTGGTTTTGCTTGAGTAACGTGGCATGGGTTCATTTTGGTTCTGTAGTGCGTTAAAAAAATTCCTCCCTTTTTGGTTTTGTGTCCGTTCCAGTTGTGTACCTACAACTTTGTGCTTTTACTTTTTGGGTAGGGGTCTGTTGTTGTTGCAGTGTATTCATAGTTAGCCTTGGCAGTGTGATTTACTTTTCACACCATTAATAACATTTGCTATTTTTGTTAATTTTGTGGAAACTTCCAAGTCTTACTGTGTAATTCTATAAAGAACAGATCAGTCATATTTAGAAACAAAAAATAAAACTTTAGATTTTTTTCCAAATTCTACTTTGGTGAAGCTTGGTAAGAATCGTAAGCTTTTATGTAAGTTTCAACCCCATTTTTACTCTTGCATTACATTTTCTTTCAATACTTTTTTTTTAAAGAAGCCTTATTTGCTCCTGTAAGTTTATTAATTTAGTTTCAAATGAAGGAAATGAATCACAGAAGGAAAAGCACTATTAGCTAACTCTGTTAGAAGTACACGTTAAAGAAATTTTTCTCTTATTTATGTAAAAAAATTATTATAGTTTAGCAATTTACAAAACTCGGACTATTTGAAGAGAAGTGCATGGAACCTGCAGTCTGGCCTTAACGTTTTGTCATGTCACAACCTCTGATGAGGTGTGACTGTTAAGGTCAGTATGCCACGGTTCTGGAAAACTTTGGGTTTAGCTTTGAGTTTCACTTTGTAAGAAGCACAGGAAGAATTGCCCTGTTTCTTTCAGGTCAAGATCTTTGAAAATTGTCCTTTTACAAAGTAGGTTTGTTCAATTTTCAAATCTGGGGAGCTTAGACTTCTTTAAGCTACTTTGCTAAAGAAACTAAGACCCCAAAACTGTGTTTTGTTTATTCTTTTAATTTCACTGTATGTTAATTATCATATTTAACTGGTTAATCACTTGAACATGTGTGATATTTTCATTGCCAGATTCACTCAAATAATTTTGAACATCTAGTCTTCTTGAGAGCTGACTTGAAAATGGAAAATATTTCCTATAGTCTTTAAGATAAGGCAGAAGCAAGTCGAAAAAATACTTGCTGCACCAAAGTTGTAAAAATATGAGAGCTCTTAATAATAAATAAATAAAAGGAGAATTTAAAATTTGGGATATATACTGGGCAGGTCTGACGGCAAATCTGCTCTTGCTCTGTGTGTAAAGCTTTTTGCTCTAGTGTTCAGATGTGCTTTGGGGTCTCTCTAGTGCCCACCCGAAAAGCAGTCAAAGAGATGACCTGCTCCTCTCTCCTACCCAGGGCTGAGTATCTGGGGGCTTGGGGAAGGAGTGGCTGAGAGCCAGGGGCATGGATGGAGTGAGGTCACTTCTCTGGGCAGTGCTGCTGGAAGACTTCCCTTGGTTTGTGTTCTGTTGGAGGAGGAAGTGGAGTTGACAAGCGTTTTCCAGGCAGGTGGCCAGGCAGGCATTAAAATAATGTTTCCAGCGCAGAAATCGGTGTTTTTTTGGCAAAACTGAATTTTTCCTTGTGAAAATTTCTTATTTTGTGGAAATGGCATTCCTGATTAAAAACTAATTTTGATGGAAAATGTCCAATTGCTTACATTCAGCCTTAGAATTAGCATCTGCTGTGTTTAAGTCTATTGAAGATCATTTGGCTTTGGTTTAGTAACTTTGAACAGAATATACACAGACAACTTTCCTCCCTCTGTCTAATACTTCAGTTCTAGTGCCAGCCAAAATTCAACTTCAAGTTGGCTATGAGGAGAATAAAAGCTTTTTCCGAATTTTGCCAGTTTGTTTTCAATTCACACTGCCTGCAGCTTCAAAGGCTTCACAACACAGATGCCACGGCTGGAACTAAAGCTGCCAATTGAGCCAAACTGCTCTGGACATGAAGATCCTGCTGCATGCAGCAGTATTGATCTGTGGGTGCTCAAGGGACTAATAGCTAGCCCACAGATTTTCTCCGTTGGCATGTTTTCTGTTGATGTCTTCAGATAATGGTTGTTGAGGTTTGTACGGTGTACAGGATGTGGGACTTTTTTTCATTTACAGTCATACCACGTTAGAATGCGTAACTCTTCACTATTTGGTGGCTTACCCCAATTTTATCTGCCTAGTTGTATATGACTGTTGAAGGCCAGAAGTCATTATTTACATGTAAGTTCTCTCTCATTCTGGCTTCTTAAATTGTATTTTTTACATAAATACATATAGGGTTTTTACCCCTCCTATTTGTAGAGGGGAAAAGCTGAAGTCAAAACCTAACTCACTTGCTCCATTTCCTTGCTGCAGCGTGTGTTGTCAAGCTGTTGCTCAAGTTTAGAGCTGTTAATAATTAGTGTCCTGAAAGGACTGTACTAGGCTATTCTAGCTATAGGCAGTTGTACATTGTTATTAAAGGCTCAAAGATTACTAGGCTCCTTTTAGATATTAAGGAGCTTTTAGTTTCTACTAGGCTGTAGAGGACAGTAAACTTTTTTAATAGGTAAAGAAAGCTTTTTTTGGAGTCATGTAGCAAAGGGCAATCGAATTTGGTTATCCCTTGATACTTCTGGAATCTGGAAAACTGTATGCAGTAGTTTGAGTTACTTTGGGGATTGTTGGGTTGGGTTTTTTTTCCCCTTTCTTAAACAAGATATAAAATACTAACTTGTTATTATCACCTGGTGCTTCTGGTTTTAGTTTGTCTGAATTTGCACTGATTTCAGCCCTTTTTTCTTTTGGTGAGTAAATATTTAAGCTTCCTAATCTTAGAGTTGTATGGGAGCCACAAATTTCTTTTAATGAAAAATCTATTTAAATCTATTTAAACTAGTTTAGGAACATGTTTAAAAAATTACTGCAAATTTATTTTGAGAAGTTTCTATCAAGAAGATATTTTAGTAATATTTCATTAGAGTCTCCATTTATTACATCTTATTATAGCATTGAGTCATGAAACCAAGAATAAGAGATCCAGCTCTCCAGGAATGGAAAGACTTAGATGTAGTAATCATCTGTGTGAGGGTCATGGATTGCCATTTTTTAAGGCTATTTTCAAGCAAGGGTAGGTTATGAATATAATCGAGATTAAAATACTGGAGGTAGAACTCACTTGGAAAACTTCTTTATTTATTCCTGGTAATATTTCTACATGATAAATGCCTCCAGATATCATGAGTTGACAGCTGCATACAAGAAAACAAGGTGGTTTTATGTCTTATCAGTGCATTTTCATATCTGCTTAATTTATAATAGTGTTTTAATACAGAAAGATCGTTACATTCAGCATTTTGTGATATTTAGAGTGCTCTTATTCCTCCTTCTTTTTTCTGGCAGCTTTATCCTTTTCCGAGTGCTTCAGCTGTTTGCCCTTCCACAGGGTTTGGTGTATTATTTTTTTTAATAAATAGATTTATTTTTTTCCCCTGCTAGCTTTGCCATTTTCCATCCTAAATTGCTTATTCCAGGAGCATAGGCTGTTGCTAAATCGTGCTAAATCAGGTGCAGTGTTTCTTTGCTGTCCATGGCACTGGCTGAAGTGGTTATATAGCGGTGCAGTGACCACAGCCTTGCGTGCAGGGGCTCTTCCTTCTGCGTGTCTTCACTGGCTCACAAGGTGACCACTGCTGTAGCTAGTGGTTGCCATCAACTTCTGTCTTCAGGCCTTAAACTGTACCAGCATCTTTCCTTAGTAAAGACATTTCTAGCTGCAGCCGTCTGCTGTTTCTTCACACCATGGCACGCCATTCCTAAACCATTCTATAAAGTGGTTGCACAATGTTCCAGGTGACTCCCAAAGATCAGTTATAGTTTGTTGGTTAATAGAGGGATAGGTGGGGGTTTTTTTCTGGTTTGTTGAGATGCATATGGGAATATTGCTGTCATATAGGAACTTTCTAGACTTACGCTCAAAATAATCTCCGAAACCTCTTCACGGATCTTTGTTCAAATCTGTATGTGACTGTTATTTCTTAAAACTTCCCTTACCCCTGAGTATCACCCGCAAGTGAAAGGTCTCTGGGTCAGAAACAGTATGGTTCCACAAATTCATATGATGTTTCAGGGTCTGCTTGTGTCTTTAGTGCATCACCTGTAGGACAGATGGGATTGCTATATATTATATGTTATATACTATTATATACTTGTTATATACTATAACCATAGTCACTCAATATGAAGCCTTTTCTATAGGCAGGTGGACTTTTTTTTTTTTTCCACTATTTGGAAGTGATGCAAAAGTCTTGTACTGTTGTTGTCAGGTCAGTGAGCACTCAGACTTAAGCTGTCAGTACCTTGTTGAAAGGAAGTTTTCTGTTGTCTTTGAATTAGTTCAAATTATGACTAGTAAGATTGTTGCAGTGAAAAGGGGAATAGGCTAAACCTGCTGAAGTAGATAGGGTTAAAAAAAAAAAAAGTCTGACTATTTTAATTCTAGTGTTTCCTTAGCTGCAGAGTTCTAGTGTATTGGGTGTATTTCTTCAGCCTCTCTGAAGCTCAGTTCCCTGTCTAGAAAACCGGTCAAAAAATTGAAAGAAGAGATCCGAGTTATTATGAAAGCATGTACTATGGAAACCCAGTGCGTTTATTAGGCTGCCAGTTGTAATGTGGTGTGGATAGGTACTCACTAAGAATAAATTTGAAACTTAATGGCTTTGGAATGAACCATATTGAACTGTTTGGAATCTGTAAGTCCATCTGTCTTTTTTTGGTATCTTTTTTTTTTCTCTCCAAAATTTTTTTAGTATCTTCTTGGTCTGATCTAATCTAGAGTCCTGGGTAGCGAAGGTGGAAGAGTTACTTTCTTCATGTGAAAAATTACTAGGCATAGAAAAGGAGGACATAAAGGTTTTAGGCTAGAATAATTGGCAGTCTTGATGGCGTGGTTTCTAAGAACTACTTTTTTAATTAATATGAATTCTAAACTATGCCAGTAAATATTGTAATCTCAACCTAAAGAATTTTATCGTGCTCTTTTTGTGTTTGCTGAAATGTTACATACAGGAGTGAGGAAAAGCAGATACCAGACTTCCTGTCCTGTCCTACTTCAAACCCAAAGCAGCTGAATTTGAGAGGCTCTTTTTTGCAGTGTTGTGCATACAGTTCAAGCATAATGAGTATTGGCATTTAATTAGATAGAAGTGCCATTTAGAATAGGCTTTTCTGTTAGCTATGCTATTGTTCTTGTGGGAAGGGAGGAACAAAGAGAGGGAATTGTCAAATTATCAAAATGGTTTACTTTTCACTAGGTTGCTACAGTACTACCAAACTAATGTGCTGTGTCCTGGTCTGCATTCTCCAGCTTTCTCTAACAGATTGGGCACTATCCTGGGTAGAGTGACCGAACACTTGCTAATTACTCTTTTTATGTTGAAATGAGTGAAATTCTGGGAGTGGTAGAGCAAGGTGTTTCGCCTTTAATCTTTTTATCTGTTAGTAATGATGTGATTAAAACAGTGAAAATCTCACTTGGTATCACACAACAGTTCAAATTTGAAACCCCTATCCAAAAACGTAGATATAAAGCTTTATCCATGGAGGTCTTAATTTAAATAGAAGTTCTAAAATAAATTTGAAACTGAGAGTTATTATTAATTCGGTGGTATAGCTTGGACTGAAATCCAAGGCCAGCTCCATGAAACTCTTGTGTCTATAAAACAAGATGAATTAACAATATTATAAACTTATCTGAATAAGTGGATAGAATATTAATTCTCTGTTACTGGCTCCTGTATAGGGAAGCTGATAGTGGGGGAGAGAGGCTAAATCCAAGTTCTTTTCTCTCATCTGTTGAACTGCAGCCCAAAATTTTCAGAAACTGTCAGATGTACTTAAAGAATTAATGCTTTTTGTGTTGCATTTGACTCTTCATGTGGTTGAGTATTGAGGGTGAAGGAAAGGAGGATCGAAGAGAAGCTCATTCATTGAAATGCAGGTGAGATTATGGACATTTCTGTGGGCATCTGAGTATGTTGCTCTTTATTGCTCTCAAAAGGAAAGTACTTGCAGATAGGAATTTCTTATGCTTTTCTATATTTCTTGCATCTGAGAAGGATTTAATCAAGTGGCTCAGAGTGCCTGAGGATAATAGAAGTTTTGAGGGAATGTGTAAAAGCAGCTGGAGATTAGATAAGTTTAATGTACCGGTTTTGCATATAAAGCGTGGAGGCTGCTCAGGGCCAGGCTATGAAGAAGGATGTCAGAAGCCCTGATGGAGGAGAGGGGTGAGCTTGGAGTCCCAGAGCTGCCAACCCCATGCAGATACCTGGGCAAGGAGAGCACAATCTGATTACCCACAAATGAAGAGAAGTTGGAGTGTTTTTGGAGACTTAACCTTCCTAACTTCCAATGCCAGGGTCTCCTTGTATCCAGCACTCTCTTTTGACAACTCTTTGGGAATGTAGTAGCACTGAAGGGATAGTGCCTGTAGTTACCTTGAGCAGTCACTGTAACTGTCCCAGTTTGTCACCAGGAAAAATGCAATAACCTTCTTTTCCAGTGGAAGTTTTAGGAAGAGTTTAATAAGTGGGCATATGATAGTGTTACGGCGGTGTATTATTTTCCTTAAGCAGAACACATTTCATTGATTTATATATTACAGATAATTAATACTCTTAAAAAAGGAACCAGAAGATTTTGGTAGAGCCCAACATCATTAGTGATGCTGTTGCATGGCTAGAAGTCTAGCTTGAACCTTTGCAGCTGGTGACAACAAAGTGAAATGACCCAAAGTTTACATATCAACTTTCAAGAATTATGGATACTTTCCATTGTTTGGTCAGCAGAAAGCAGAAAGAAATGAATGAAATATGAATTGTTGGAATGAGTTCAGGATTGTAGTGCATGGGTCAATTCCTTTAAATGAAAATGCATTTCTACTCTCACTTTATTTATCAGGGATGTCCTGAAGCTGTGTGCTATATCAGAGTTGCTGAAAGCTTTCAAAACAAGTTTTTGAAAGAAAAAACCCTGAACTCTCATTTGTTGGACTCGTGAACTTCTCTCAAAGTAGTGCACAATCAACTGATGTTTATAATTTTCAAACTGGTTTTGGTTAAAACATTTAAAGTAGTTTCACTAACAAGTTTTCAATAAATGTATAGGTTCTAGGTATAACTCAGTGTTGTTTGAAATGCATTATGTTGTATGACTGTTTAAACCTTCAAAATTGTTTTTGTGCTTTTAATAGTATTTCTTTTTCTCCTAATTAGGTTGTCTGGATAATTTTAGTAAACATGGGGTCTGCAGTCTGTTTAATGTATTCAAGCTACAGCACGTTATAAGGATGTGGGTTTTCTATGAGTCTGGCCTACTTTTCCATCCCTAGAATTTGTGTAGCAAATTCATGTACTGTGGTGGGCCAAACCAGCAGGTGGGCTGCAGTGTAAATCTATGCCTTCTGGGTCACTAAAAGACCAGCTTCTAAACAACTGGAAATCTGGCAGTGCATTAGTTTCTTACCTGGTTTAGATTAGCCATGAAAAATGGCATTTCTCATGTTCTTGCCTGCACATGTGCACACTGTCCTGTGCTACGGTGGTTGTCTTTATTTACAGTACGTGATGTGAACTCTCTTTTAAAAGAACCTTTTACTTCAACTCAGCAAATCTGAAGGTTGCACTCTTGGATAAATTCCATTTCAGTTAATTACCTTCTTAACCGACTGCTTATTTATTAAGCTGCTTAAAATTGGTTAGTTTATTGTAAGCCCTAGCAAATCGTCATTTTACTGTATACATTTACATAAAAGAATAGAGGATGCCGAAAGTTCACTTGTAAAACTTCTGTGCACTCTTTAATGTCCTAACCAAGCCAGTATCGCAGGAATGTTCTGCCCTTCAATAGGGAACACTCCCTAGAATTGCTTCATCACTTGAAACCTGAGCTCAGGCAGGAAATGTTCAACTTAGTCCCTCCACAGACCTGAGAGGTAAGTGGAGTTTAATTGCACAAGTTCTGTCCTTCTCCAGTTGCTGTAGCAGCACGTGCTTTGGGTTGCTAATTCAAGTGTCTAAATATTACCTGCTTAGCAGAAGACACTGAAAAAGTATAAGCAGAAACCTTCGTGTACAAAGATTAATTCATTTTAAACACAATTGCATGTGTAGAAAGATTTTACTATAAGTGGCCATGGTACTGTCCATGACCTGAATGTGCAAACACAATAGTACCTTGCTGAAGTTGAGCTGCTGTTTAAACCAGTTGTCAAACTTTTTTTTTGGTTGAATCTCACCTTTTGCATTTACTCCTTTTTTCTTTTGGGACTGCAGATTTTACTTGGGAGCTTGAAGTCAGTCCTTTGTTCCATAACATATAACATAGCTATAACATATTTTCGTTGCAGAAGTTTGCAACCAGCATAGCTGAATTTTTACCAGTTGTGTCTTTTTATATTTCGGTATTTGCTGGGAAATCAGATCGTTATGATTTATAGCTTCATAAGCAATAGCTACTCATCAGGCTATTTTACTAGTGTGCTGTCAAAATATATTGCAAGAACGGCAATACTTGGTCAGGAGAAATAACAGTGTCTGTGTTCTTGGTGTATTTCTGGAAGAAAGGAGTAGTAAAGATGTCATGGACACAGTTTTGGGGCAATTATATTGTAAAACTAGTGTGCCACAGTACGACCAGTCATTGCAGGGTCTGTCTGGGTTTAACAACTGCATCCTTTTTGTATGTGCATGCTGATAGAGGTTTAAATAGGGGTTGTGTACATAATTGGCCATAAAGCAGTTACATGGGATAGCTCTGGCAGATTTTAGAAGGAGTATTTTTGAGAGAACATGTGGTGGTGAAGGCATTTTAACATAATCTATACATACTTGCATAGTATCTTTGCTGACACATAATGAAATAGTAACTTTGAACAAGGTTTGCAGAAAGTAGTCTGTCTTTCATCACCTTCCTCTGCAGCTTCGATGGCTGTTTATGTTTACATTTTGTAGAAGTAATTCCATTATCATAGTTAGTTGTAAAACTGTGTTCTGTAGTTGCAAAAGCCTCTTTGTTCCATGGAAGAAACTTGTCTACTACAAGATGGCTGTTCAGGCTACTACATATTGTATGTGGGACATGGACTATAACGTTTCATTGCCTAACCTGCAAGTTCAAAGCATGGTTTCTGAAGTCCATGAAGAAAACATTCATGAATGACTGGTGTCCAACATGATGTGAATATGAGCTCCTCACCAGGAAGGTGCTAAACTCCAGCCTGTGGGAACAGTATGTGAGAAATATCTTTATGTGTGTGTCCTATTTGTTGCTTCCTTCCGTAAAGAGAGTGAGAAGGCATTGCCCTTCACGGCTGCCAGCTGGATGATCTGTTGTTCTGACCTGATGCAGCTGGTCCTGTTTCCTTAGCAATCTCCTAAGACAGTGCCTTTTTTTTCTTGAGCTTCACCATTTCATTTATCTCCATTGAGAAAGACCCAAATCACTGTCTTTAACTCTTCGGTGTTTTTGTTTGGTTGGAGTGAAGATCATCTGTGTTAGCACAAGAGCCATGCTGGGTCTGCAGGTCGGGCCTATTGAAGGACACGGTGGTTACTTGGTATTAAAGCATTTTTGAGGATCAGGGGGCAGATTTTCTCCTTCCTTATTCTTGAATTTGGTGCTCTGTTTGGAACCCAGAATTTTTCTGTTTAGTTTAAGGCAGCGATGAGGAAGGAAGCGATGCTATCAGTCTTGATCAGCAAATAAGACAAAAATAGGGGAGAGAGCAGGAGGGCGAAGGTGAAATGTGCCTTTTTCTTCCCTTAAGGCGGGTGTAATGCTTTCTGGTTCTTTTTTTTTTTTTCCTCCTGTTGCAAAATTGTAGATTGTTGGGTTAGACCCTCCTACCTCACTACCAAATGGTTTTGTGAGGACCTCAATGCTTATTTCGAAGCTAAACAGTCCCACTTTGTGCACTGGTGTTTGTATTCGTGGAAAGGACTCTACGATAAACCCTCACTGTGTCTTGGTTGATTTGTCACTTATTCAAATCCTTGTAAAATATGGCTGTCTAATGGTTGTTTCTGTGGTATGGATAAACTGTTTTTAATCAAATAGCATGCTTTTTTGAAACCTTTGATTCAGCTCCCAGGCAAATACCGCTCTGAAGTCTTGGCTGTAGTGGCTGGTTGTGTAGCTGCACTGATGAAGATGCTGATCTTTAGGCTGTTATGGCTAGTAAGGTGATTGACTTCTAGATTGTGCCTACGTGACAAAATATTGTTTGTAAAATGTCATGTTGTTGGCTCAGATCACTGGTTTGGGGGTTCAGTTCCTGTTCTCTGTGAAGGTTTTCTTCTGCCTTTTATTTTTGGGACTTGTAGAAGTCGTAGCGGAAGCAGTCTCGAGGAGTTGTCAGACACATACTTTCTTGTTAGGCTTTACCTTGGAGTTTTAAGGTTTGCAACAAAAATTTTAATTATTTTATCATTAAGAGAAAATAGTGAATTTAGCATGCAGCTCGTGGTTTTATCTAGTATCTTTATCTTTTCTCAGTTTCTCATATCAGTTTAGCAAATCAAAACTAAACTTGCTGTACATCTACACGAGTACAGTTCTGAAGCCAGAATGACTGAGTAGCCAAAAAACCCCAAGCTGACTGCTAAGGAAACAAGTACTTTTTAATCTGAAAATGCTGGTTAAGTCAAAACTGAAACATTTTGCTATGACTTATTATCATTAAAAAGACTTTTTAATGTCTGTTCATGCTGGAAGAGCTGAAGATGTGCTCTAGAAAAGCAAAATACCATAGGGTTTTTTAGAGCAGTGACTTGGAAGGTTGGCTGCAGGTGGTGGGAAGAAGGTTAAACTGCTAAATCCCAGCCCTCTCTGATCCAGGCAGCTTGGATCTCCGTCTTCCACTTTTCCACAAGGGTCTAAGTGTCTCAGCTATCAGCTCTTTAGGTGGAGATTGATCTTTTCTTTGTTATCCCTGTTCCTTTGTGTATATTGGAGAACAGGTATCTCTTTATGATCCAGGCAAGCTCTCTAATCACTGCTTAGATGTTTGCTGTCCTCTGCTAAACTATTCCTTTTTTTCATGATGATACACAACCACCTCCCCAAAAAGTAGGAAGCAAACATGTAAATGTTTTTGAAGCCTTTAAAATTTTTTGCAGAATAAGGAAAATCAATCATTTGCTATTCAGTTTTGAGAATACCTGTTTTCTTTTACTATTTTTAAGGTATTTTAGTTTTCTATCTCAGTATGCTCTCTACTTAAGTTATGAAACTTTGTTTGCTTACGCCCTTGTCAAGGGTGTAGAAATAGGTTGCTGAGAGTGTAATTAAGTGAATCACAGGCCCTGATCCTGTCAGCTACTTAAGAAAGTAACCAGTATTGTTGCATAGGCTAATAGCATCAGGTATGCACATAAAGTACTTTGCTGGAATGGGGTTGCATGATAATCATTAGGATATTAGTTTTGAAAAGGGAAAGTTACATTTCAATTCTTGCGTTTTATTTATCAGCTGGATGTAGGCTTGTGTTCGTCGTGGTTCCTTATTTGGAGATTAGGAATTGCTTGTTCTTGCAAGCTAGACATGTAAATGCAGTCAAATTGACCTAGACCAGAGGAAAATTTAGTAATTTGACAAACCTTTATTCATGTTGTAATTAAAAAAAAAAAGAAAAAAAAGAAAAAAGCAATGCTAATGTTTTTGTTATCATTTGCATTTCTGATGACTATACAGTGAATGCACAGGCTTTGCAGAATATTGCATCGAAATATTTTGTGTATTTGCTGTTTGCTTCATACCTTTTCTATATGAGGCTTTTTGCTGTAAACAATTATATTTTTTTGCTGTTTTGCACTGAAATTAATTACTTAATTGCCTCTAATATTGGGAGCCTAGTAGCCATGATGCCCAGCAATTACAATGCTTTTTGAAGTGAAAATGTTGTTCTGAACCTTTAAAAAAAAAGAAACAAAACAGGGAGTGGAAAACAGACAGAAAGTAAAGGACTGTAGTGACAGGACAAGGGGCAATGGTTGTAAATTGGAAGAGGGGAGATTTAGATTAGACACCAGAAATAAATTCTTTACTGTGAGGGTGGTGAGACACTGGAA